>VXBW01006865.1:455820-529783 GCA_013400375.1 Thinocorus orbignyianus
TAATTTATTTATTTATTTCTCAATTTTAACCCTTTCAAAGGACAAAGGATAAAGCTCACATCTCTCTTGCAACCTGTTTTTACCCCGCCAATAGCTTCCGCATTACCTAGAATCCTGGATAAATGCACTGTTGTATGGAAACAAAATAAACATTCTGAGAGGGTCGGATTATCTAAGTGAGATGAAATCAGGGTAAAACATACAAAATGCTCCAGTGTTATCTAAGCACCTGGCTTTTTTGCTTGCTGCAAAAAAAAAATTGTACAGCTCTAACAAGCGCCGCTGGTATTTAACGTTTTGACTAAAGGGGGATGTCAAATTAGGAGAATCTTCTACAAAGGAGGGAAATTCTAAAGTGGCCCCACACTATGGGAAAAGGTGGCTTAAATAAACAGATTTTGTCATGACACTTCACTTAGGATCTGCTGAAAGCAAGGGCCAAAACTGCTTTGTGCAGGATCAAGCCTGGAAGTGGCTTAGACCTACTAAATAATTCCGTTGTCGTCAATCATAGCCATCATCAACTACTTTTCTTCCTTGGGATTTTGTCTGTATCAGTGTCTGTGCCTGTGAGTACATGGACGTTTTTCCAAAAGACGTACAAGGTTAAAGCTTACTCAAAGATAACACGAGGGAGATAGAACCATGGTGTAAAAGCACCGCGACAGCAGCACCCTATACGTGTCCTTACACACGTGCAAGAGGCAAGGGGCACTAACCACATGCCCTTATCAAACACACAGATAGCACAAATTAAAGGATTCCTTTCCCAGCTTGACTTTTTGTTCCCAAATACGATCCAGACTTCAAGGTTCTGAGTATGCAACATGCTATAATAACACCATCCAATAATGTTCTTCCCTGTGATAAACCTGTCTCAATCCCGATAAAATTAATGGGGATGAAGTCTTTGCCCTTCTGAAAAAAGGAGTTTCCCCCCTTGACATCCATCAGATGCACATTGAACATCTTCCCACCTACAGCTTGCTCACAGTTTTCCAATAGCTAAAGTAAAGTAGTATTTAAAAAAAGAAAAAAAAATCACTGCAAAAAAAGACAATTAATTTTACGACTCAGTAGTTCGAATTATAGGCTATGACAAAACCAAGATCTTTCAAACACAGGACAGAAGTTTGACTTTACTAGGATTTATTTTTGGAAAGCCCTTGAATCGTACAGCCTCTTGTTTTCCGAGTTTTGGATGCTACAGCAATAGAAGCCAAAAAAAAAGTATTTTTCTGTTTGTGTGTGCAGACATGCACGTAGGTGTGTGCCCGTGCATGTATAATATATAAATGATACACCTTTTGTTATGTGTATCTGTGTATATGCATATGCATAGGCATATGTATATTTTTACATATAATGCAATGCACAGTCTTTAGGATTTATAAAATACCAGTGATTTGTATCCATGCCTTAAAATAAACTGTTTTGATTTCCCCATATTATAAAAAAATAGAAAGATACTAATGAAATTAAAGGTTTTTTAAATCAGGGGCAATTAAAAAGCACGCATTGCTTTTCCGAGGATATGCAATTGTATTCAATGTTTGCAGCGCAAGGCCTGCCTGTAGGAAAAATAATGTAATGGGTTTTTTTGATTTGATACTAAAAGCATAACAAAATCCTGCAGCTGTAGCCTCGTTTTTCTCCACACTCAAACTGCTCACTTTTTGAAATTGCATATTTTGTACAGTTAAGGAAAAAAATTCAGATTCTTTGTCTAGGAGAACCAATTTCCAGCATAATAGGTAGTTGCATATAATTAAAGGAATTTTAGAAAGTGAAACAAAAAAAAAAAAAACCAAACCCCAAAGAACAATGATTGTGGTGTTGTTTTGTGATTGAGATTAAATTGACAGCTGATGTCTTTCAACTTTTACATTTTTTATCCCTGTTACAAGAAAACGCATGTAACTTTTACACATTTTGTGGAACAGAGCCTATATATGTAAAAGACGCAATCCTCACTGGCACAAGGGACAACATTTTTAGAGGTAATAAGATGCCTAAAGATACAAATCAGAGATGTAATGGGATTTTCAAAAGTACATCAGTGTCTAACTTCCAACTTTGAGTGCCTGAATAACTTGGGAAAAAGAAAAAATCTGTCCAGAGCTTCCAAAAATTTTAGCCACATTTAACCCCTGTACAATGCCCCTTTGGAAAACTGAAGAGTGGTAAGCTACCACCAAGCAAACACCTTCATAATTTGTTGTTTTCCTCATGAGTTTAGCAACATCAGGGCAACCTCTTCAAAGTCACATAGAAAACATCTTAGATCTCTTAAAACTATTTGGTCTTACGTTGACCTAGGGTTTTGACTTATGACCAGGCTTGCTGTGTTCAAATAAATTCCCATTTTTTCAGCTAAATGGCAGGAACTGAAAGAATCTGTGCTACTCCATCATCATCTAACCATGCTTTGCTTCATGTCTGCAACAGGTTGTGTAGAGATAGGACACAGGTATCTGGCAAGCTGCTGCTCTTTGTCTAAGGACAAAGGTGTACCCTTCCTGCTGCCCTGGATTTGGATATATAAATTAATTTTGGGCTTCATAGTGGACCACATTAAAGGGACACTTAGCAACTCATAGTAGAGTAAATGGAGAGAGATGAGGTACCAACATGGACCCTACGGTAAATGATACTTTAGTTCAATACTGAAAGAAATATGGGATGAATCCAGGCATGCCTTCCTCTGCATCCTCTGCAACAAACTTCAAAGGAGAATTATGAGAGAAAATCTACTTGTTTTTCAGATGAGATAAAAACTCAAGCACCACCAAGCTCAAATATTTTGTCATAGCATCACAAAACTTCCCATCAACTTTGGAAGCAAGTTAAAGTAATCCCAATGAGAGGAAGCTGGGATTTATTGAGGAAATGTTTTTCATTTTTATTATTATTGTAAAATGCCGATGACTCAAAGTGGAGCTATTTCTGGGAAGATTACTTCCAAGATGCTCACCTCTCCCACTGCAATTTACAAAACCCAAAAAATGTTCAAGATATCCAGGTCTGAGGGTTATGAAATGAAAAAAATAAATAAAATCTCACTTTTACTCGGAGTGAATTTTCTGGCTTGGAGTTTAAGTTGATACTAATTTTAACAAAAGTCGGGATGAGAGAAAGAAAGAAAGAAAGGAAGAAAGGAAGAAAGGAAGAAAGGAAGAAAGGAAGAAAGGAAGAAAGGAAGAAAGGAAGAAAGGAAGAAAGGAAGAAAGGAAGAAAGGAAGAAAGGAAGAAAGGAAGAAAGGAAGAAAGGAAGAAAGGAAGAAAGGAAGAAAGGAAGAAAGGAAGAAAGGAAGAAAGGAAGAAAGGAAGAAAGGAAGAAAGGAAGAAAGGAAGAAAGGAAGAAAGGAAGAAAGGAAGAAAGGAAGAAAGGAAGAAAGGAAGAAAGGAAGAAAGGAAGAAAGGAAGAAAGGAAGAAAGAAAGAAAGGAAATATTTTCCTAAATGATTTGGTTATCCAGGAGTGGTGCCAGAATAGAGGTGGACATCTGAGAGGAGCAGGTCTGTGCTTGCTGATGAAGTAAGCCTGGGAAAGCAAGGCACATAATTACAGAAACAAAAAGAACCACAACTTCCTCTTCTGATGCCCTAAGAGTGACTGCCCCGACCTAAGGGATCAGCATTTCCCCAGGACAAGTTAGAATTTTTCTGGAGTCAGCAAAACCTCATTGTAAGCCAACTCTTCCTCATCAGTTTTGACCTTTCGTATGAGGGGACTTCTGAGGGAACCCAAAGGGTGTCACCTGGTGATCCATCTACACCCTTAGAGGTGAATTTCCAGGTCCCAGAACTCCGGTAGCTCTGTTTTAGCATGGCTTCTGCTCCCTCCTCCTGCCTCACTCAGTGCACTAATCCTATCCAGAGATCTGACTAGAGGGGTGCCCTTCATGATCCAAAGCCCACTTGCAATAGCAATGATTAAAATGACTTTATCTTGCCTTAAATAATCTCACATGGCATCTGACAATTCGTCTCTGTTTTCATTGTTCAAATCCATAATATCGGGCTGGAGTAACTCCTCAACAAAGCTGCTCTTTCCTGACCCCTTGACTTCTTGGGCAAGGAATATAATGATCTCCATTGATTCAGCTGCTGGTAGCAAGAATGAAGGGGAAGAGGTTTCCCATTTCTTCCCCAGCGAGGCTTCTAGGTTGGTGGAATTGTTAAAGGATTTTGTTTTCTGTCCAAGAGAGTCTTATGCTGGTGCCAGGGTTGCGTGCTGGAATAAAAACAAGGAACAGAGACAAGTAATTTAGATGAGGGAATGATTTGCTCCATGCAGGATGTCCGTCTATTTTGAGACAGATATAGCTAGAATGAATCTTGATTTGTCAAAGGGCTATAACAAATACAGAGTATAGTGGGAAAATGCAGCACAGGCAGAATAAAAACCTCCTTTGCCTTTGTAGTTCATTCTGGTAACTCAAGGTTTATGCTGGGGATTAAAGAGAGGTGGAAATGGCCTCTGGGAGCACTGAAAGAGCTGAAAGAACAGGCGCCCACTCTTCAGGTCATACTATAGGGGTTTTGGATATTGCCCTATGTGGAGCCCTTGGAAAAAATGGTCTCTGCATTGAGGAACCTCTCTAGAAGAAAGAGAAGCCATTCCATCTGTGCTGTTACCCTCTAGGTTACACCACTACCAGCAAACTCAGACAGCATCTATCTGTATTTGTACCTTAACAACACCCCTTGGAAGCATAACCCACATCCAGGTAACAAAACGTATTTGGTAGAAACAGCGAAGAGAAGAAAGATTAATAAAACATGACTACTGGAGGAGCTGGTTGCTGTCTTACTTTACACGTTTTCACAGTTAAAAATAAAAACACATTAAAGCTGGTGATGTATTTTTATAGTGTTTTCAAGGAACTCTCATGCAGACTGAATGAAATAAAGGAATCTTGCTATAAATACAAAGGACTACAGTTTTTCTTTTTTTTTTTTTCTTTTTTTTTTTTTCTTTTTTTCTTCTTTATTGTTTAGTCTGTATAGCACTACTTTTTAGATATACTTAGGAATACCTGAGATGATCAAAAAGCTTCTAGTCTCCTCAAATGTTTAGCGAAGTGTAACTGGAGAGGATTTCCTCTTGCTTTATTATTTTTTTTTCTCATTAATTTGTTTCCCGTTGAGTAGTGTTCACACATTCTGTAGTGTAGTTTTGCAGGGATATTTCTCACAGGTTTCCTTATTACCCCATGGAGTAACCGATATGCACACCCAACCTGGTCTCCCTCAGGTAACGCCAGAACCATGGGCCAGATGGCGATCCCCATTACACTGGGGTAAATCCACACTGTCTTTCCTCTAGATTTACACTGGATAAAAGGTAGATCATCTCATGTCTCCCCTCAAATCAGAGATAGAAAAGACCTGTGAAAGGTCCTGAAGATACCCTCTCAGCGGGACATTAATGCTCACCAATATTCAGTTTCTAAAACCTAAGTCCAAGCGCATATCTTATAAATAGGGTCTTATTCTACATGGTGATCTGAAGGCTGAGACTCGTTCACGTAACTGTTTCACCTCTCGTCCATCTATCTCACCTTCCAAAAGCATTTCACGTGAAGATTTGACATCCTGGCCCTACCCTTCCCTTTGCTTTGTAAGTTTTCACTTTGCAGGGGAACTAGAGAGCAAGTACAGTCTGTGGGAAAAGCATACTTTCATTTGAGTGGAATTTAACTTACTCTGGTTTTGAAATGCAGATATTTAGTGTGAAAATACAGTTAGAGACATGCACACGAGGAAAAGGGGAACAACAGCATAGGCCAGATATCTGTCTTTCGTGTGTACTCTACCAAATGCAGAAGGGACAGAGCCTTTGGGATCCCAGGAGGAAAACCTGACAAAGTTAGACTTGATGAGTATTTATTATTAGAGAGGGGTTTTTATTGATTTCAGCTTCTGAGACGCTTTGAGAAACATGCCTTTCTTTCCTGGTTTGGGATAGGATTACTTTTAAAGTCTAAATATTTCTGCAGCATGGAGAAGCTGCCTGTGCACAACCCAGCAGTAATGCAATCAATACAACTTAAAACCAGGGTGAAACATTATGTGTTTGTGAATCAATTAGATTCATCCACCAGAGGTCATTAGATGATCAAATGACACTTTCCCATGTCTTTATAGATAAAAGTATCAGCATTCTGTGCTATTAAAAAAAAAAAAAAAAACCCAAACATTCTCATTAATAATAAAAACCTTAAAGGAGAAATAAAAGTGTTATGAAGTAAATTATCACACAGTGAAGTTCATGATTTTAAATAACTTTGATAAGAAAATAAAAATAGGTTCTGAATAATATTGTCAAAAGAAATTACAATGTTCATGAATTCTTATTCCAAAATGATGGAAGATGCTTAAAAGGTAAGTTTGACTCTCCATTATTCAAATGATATATTCCTAATTATACTGTTTGACTGGCATAAACTGCCTAGAATGGTCCACGACTATGGAAAATATAAAATAATATGAGAAAGGTATCTAATTGCACTTGTAATGAGACAGAATGAATCTCCCAGGCTTTGTTCTTGCATACCTTTACACCAATGGAAATCAGAAGTCCCTCTGTCAAATAAAACAAGTGGATCTGAAAACATAGAGAAAAGCTTTCTGATTTTCCCTACCCATTTTCTCCCCATCCTCACTTTGACTTGTTTCTTCTTTCCCTTAATTTCTCTACTTGTGAAAGCACTTTGTCCTTCTTTCTTCTCAAATTCCCACTTTTTTCAGTTCACATATCATCTTATTGTAATTCCCTTGTGTTTTCTCTTACGCTCTCAAACCCTTATCTTCCATTTCTAGTTTCGGCTTTGCAATTTCACCAGTTTAGGGCCTGATCTTGTTGTTGGTACTGGAAGAAACGATCCTCATTCAGGATTAGTGACGTTGTTGAGGATTTCAGGTCACTATCTGCGCAAGCAGTTAGGATTGCTTCCCAAAAGAACCGTTGTCCTCTCCAGTGTATTAAAATGCATAGCAGCTAATTAGTAGGAGATATTTGTGGCCGAGAAACTTCATAATTGATCTCTGCTAGCTTTCCAGCCAAGTCATTTCTTTGCTACCAGGATCCCTCTCAAAGCCTTGTCACATCAAAATGAAACCAGTTGTTAGTGCTCTATGTTCTTCTCATGATGTGAAACCCAACTCCACCACATGTGCGCTGTGTAAATCCAACTCAGATTCTTTTTACCCAGATTTTCCCCAAGACATTGTCTTTTTCTTCCCACCTAATACTGGGTGCACCATTCACAAGGACGTTGCCACTGGGAAAACAATATTTTAATCAAAGGGTGAAGTCAAAGCTGCTTCGGAAGCTCGGAGCTGGGTTTGTGTCCAGTTTTCAGGCAGTGGGATAAGGAATGACAGTACAGTAAAAACGAGCTGGAGTTCAGATTAGGAATAATTTTAAAGTCTGCTCAGTTGTCGAGACTCCTCTGTCTCAGAAAAATAAATTATACTAGTTCTTGGGTTGTGTAATTGCATTGCCAAGATCTCCACCTTGCCCAAGAGATCATCGTTCTAGGGTCTTGCTGCTTTTGTTTTCATCTTTAGCTAGAAATGTTAAATTTTAGCCTCTTTAGCCTGGATCATTTTCCAGTTTTAATCTCCTTGTGTCATCTAATATCCTTCGTGGTTTGAAACTATCTGGATACTGTGTCCCAGATGTTGCTGAAGTGCCTGATTCTTGAGATGGTCCTTGAGAGTCCTTCCAGTTTGCTGTTCTGTGATCCTGTGATGCTGCAGTGCAGGAAACAGAAAGTGTCTGAAGAAGTGAGAGTCCAGGGAGTGCTGAGGCTTCATACCTGAGAACTATTTTCTGTGTTACCTTCATAAATCTTCCAGAATCAGTCCTTCATTCCCAAAGCCTTATAGATCGCTTGCAAGATACCACTGACAGAAGAGAAGCAAGTCAGTGTGTAATATCACATTTAAATTACAGAACACTGGGAAAAAATAAAACATGGAGGGAAAAGAAGAAAACTGAACACTAGAAAAATAACAGCTAGCAGGTGAGGGAAAAGCTACTCTGGATTTTGTAGTTTAAACATTTATTCATTTGAATGTATAAAAATATGGGGGGAAAGTAGGTATCTTATTACTGGTTACCTATGCCTGAGGCTGGTGGAAGATATGACCCCTACCTGTTGGTGAGAAGCTTAGTGTCATGAACTGCAAAAGGTTGAATCCAGTTAGCATCACCTACACTTGGTAACAGCTAGTTGATCTGAGCTTGGTCTGAGAAATGAAACAGGTCTGTACATATATACACACACATATATATATACATGTGTATGAAGTTTTAAATTAGACAGCAACTTTCAAATATTTTTTCCATTACCTATCCAAAGTATTCACATACAATTTTTCTTTTCCGGGAATGAAGAGACACTGTTCTTTCCCTACAAATTTGGCTGCAAACTGACAAATCCAGAAATGATCAATTCATATTTCTTCCCCTAGTAACCTCTTACCAGTGAATGCCTGCAGCAACGAACCTTCCTCAGTGCCTGCCCAGTCAGTCCGGACTGTTTGCTCTGTTTTTGACCCACATTCCCTAATCTATGTGTCTTTATCTAGCTACTAGCTATGCAGTTAGCAGAGCTGGAGATGTGCTCTCTATAAGCTTTATCAGTGTCTTGGGGAAAAAAAATAAAAAGTTTATAAAATATGAGGGGCGTTAAAGTCCAAAGGGCACTTACAACTAAACTCAGTCAGCTCTTACAGTGAGAGGCTCATTTCAGCCTCCTGCCGAGACTCAAACCACACAGTGAGTATAATAGAGCATTTCTATTTTTGCCTTCTAATTGTGAAATTATAGTAGAATATCACTGACTTTAATTGCCTCAGTCTGCTCGTTTTGTGGTGGAATCACACCCTCCCTCCACTTACTTTCCTACCCCCATGTTCAACTCCAGCTCTTTCCACTTCTCCACGTATGCCCAAAGGTCAGCTCTGCTCCTGTTTTTCACAAGTCTTCATAAGCATAGTGACTCCTCTGAACATGATACCCAGGGCTGGCTCACGTGCAGCTTAACAGGTTGTTCACATAAGGTTTTTGGAATCACATCCTACTAAAAGGATGGAGAATGAACTCCGAGTTGAAGAAGTAAAACTCTAAACTCAGGTAAGAAACACATTGATCAACCACATCAGGTTCATCTTCTCCAATGGTCAGACTAACTGTAGCCAGAGTAAGATGTTTCAGAAGGAGATCCCAAGGTGGACAATTGTCAGGTGATTTAATCCCAGTAAGTGTGGGGTATTTGTTTATCTGCGTGTTTCTGCCTTTTGGTTACATGTTACTTTTTGGTTGGTTTCTACATTGAAAAAAAAAAAAAAAAACAGAAAAAGGAGGGTTAAAACACAATCTCACTTCACTCTAATGAGCTCTCCTGGGACATCCATAAATGTGTGTTATATCAGTGTATTCATTTTAATGGGGTATAGCAATCTGCTGTATCAGAAGAATGAAACAGAGACTCATACGGCTGGAAGGGACCTCAGAAGGTCACCTCTTCCGTGCCCCAGCCCTAGGGCAGGATCAACTCTACCTGTGTTGTTTCTCCTCTAACCTGTTTGTAAGGGGCTTTAATGAAGAAGATGCCACAGAAGGTCTAGTTTGGACACCATCACACAGCACTTTGCAGAGATTATCTCACACTGAACAACATATAAGTGACATTTTAAAAATGGAACACACAAGCTAAACCTAAAAAGAGTTGTGTACAATTTTAAGATGGCAGGCACTTGGGAGGGGGAAAAGAAAAATAAAAATAGGATTGTAATATCCAGGTAAATATTAAGAACTCAGCCTACTAATCTAATTACTGATGAATAAAATTGATTGCAGCTGTTTGGATTGCTAAAAATACAAATTTAAGCAGTGCTATAAATACAAATATGAAGCAGTGTTCATGTGAGGGAAGTTAGAATGCAATATGCATCTCAATAGATTTTGAGTTTCTATTTAACACAATAACCTCATCTTAGCCCTCCACATGTTAAGATATTGCTAGGTATTTTGCTGCAGTAATAGAATGTAACATCAAATGCCATGGATTAATTCTACATAAAATATTTTCTTTTGGTAATTGGAGAGTTTTGCCTCCAAAACCCATTGGAAAGTCTCTGTCCAACTTTTTTTCTTCAACAGTAAAATAGAAATATAAGCATCTGATTTACCAGTCTTACTTATGCACCAAAATTTATCTTTTTTATATTTGTAGTCATCTTTGTTTGATCAGTTTATATCCTTTCTGTTCTGTTCTGTTTTCCCTGAGACGGGGATCAAAACTGAACATCCAGTTGAAGATGGAAGTGTGCTACGGTAAGCAGCCTGGTCTGGTGGGAGGTGTCCCTGCCCATGGCAAGGGGGTTGGAACTCGATGATCTTTAAAGTCCCTTCCAACTCAAACCATTCTATGATTTTATGAAATAGTTGTGATTCTCTTTAGTCCCATTGGCCACAGATACTGTATTCATACCAGCAAATCCCCATCTACTCATTTGTCCCCCCTGCTAAGAGTTTTCCCACCTCTCCATTTACTCTATCTTGTGTCTTGTCTTTAAATATTAGAGATAATATTCTTCTCTTGCCTTTAAGCCAGGGTTCATTTATTCTTTTCTTCTGAATGAGCTATATTTTGTGACTTTGAGAACACTTGATTTTGAGGCCTGTTTAATAAACAACATGAAGGGATGCCAGAACATCCCTCCTTTCTTGGAGAGTTTCTATTTCTGTCTCCCATTCAGTTTTTCTCCTGGTTGGTTTCAGCTTAGGGAAATCAGTCTTTCTCCAAGCAGCCAGTATCTGTGTTAGTGGCTAGAAATACATCCCGCTTGCAAATCACAAGCAGAATTAGGTCATGAGGCCATGTGCACCTAGGCAACCATCAGTGTGAGTTCAGCAATCAATTCAGCATCATCCACCCGTACCAGGCTTGATAAAGCTTCATTGTAGTGCTGGGGGCTGGAAAAAGCAAACTGCTCATTTATTTTTAAGGATTCTGCTGAAGTATAAAGGCACCAAGGAAATAAAACAGGGCAGAGAAGAGGTTCAAGCACCAAGTTGTGGTTCTCCAGACTGTTTAGCTGCTAGAACAGTTCTTCGTATCTTTTCGGAGCGTGCTGCTTAGTACTATGTCAATGAATGCCCTGACACTCTTCAGGATTTGTCACAGACCATCTGGACTTGGTCAGGCTCCCCTGGGGTGAGGAGAGAGTGGAACAATTTTGCTGTACTGGGACTGCATTAAATTTCCACACACATCTATAGTCTTGATATGTATATACCCAGATCTGCTGGAGTTGTGGCCACTTGACGTAGAATCACAGAATGATTTGGATTGGAAGGAACCTTTAAACCTCATTGAGTTCCACGCCCCCTGCCATGGGCAGGGACACCTCCCACCAGACCAGGTAGCTCCAAGCCCCATCCAGTCTGACCTTTAACTCTTCCAGGGATGGGGCATCCACAGCTTCCCCGGGCAACCTGTTCCAGTGCCTCACCACCCTCACAGCAAAGAATTGCTTCCTAATTTGTAATCTAAATGTCCCTTCTTTAATTCTAAAACCATTATCCTATCACTACATTCCCTGATAAAGAGTCCCTCCCCATTTTTCCTCTAGATCCCTATTAAGGGATGCTATAAGGTTTCCCCAGAGCCTTCTGTTCTCAAGGATGCAGAACCCAAACTCTTTCAGCCTGTCTTCATAGGAGAGCTGCTCCAGACCTCTTATCACCTTCTCTGGCCCTCCTCTGGATTCTCTCCAACAAGTCCATGTCCTTCTTATGTTGGGGGCCCCAGAGCTGGATGCAGCACTGCAGGTTGGGGTCTCAAGAGATGGAGTAGAGAAGGAGAATCACCTCCCTTGATGTGATGGACATGATTCTTTTAATGCAGCCCAGGATGTGGTTGGCTTTCTCCTCCTCCTGCCCCAAACAGCAACAGAGTTTGTTTGGAAAGAGGTTGGCTCCACCTCGTCTTGAGGAAATGTCAAGCCAATGCTTTCCAGGAGTAACCTGAACTCCCTACTTATCAGCCACGTGGTGGTGGGATGATTCTTCACCCATTCTCTTGAAGCAGGCTTCCGTGCAGAGAAGTACGAACTGTTCCCTGAGAAGACAAGATCAAGAAGCAACGTGACTCATGAGTTCAGCAGTTTGTGTTCACATGAGGTGGGTGTGGGCCCCGGTCCCTGTTCAAAGAACTCTTTTATTTTGCATTAAACAGTTATTTCATGTAACAGGGAAACAACGCTGGAAGCAAGGACTGGAGCGAAGACCTTCGTGTTGTAAATGTTCTAACCCCAGGGTTAAACCTTTTCTTCCCTCTGCACTCCTGAGTTAGCAAGATAAAAGTGAGAACAGACCCTTTCCTTACTGCTTGGATTAGGAAGCCCTTACTGTAGCATAATTTAAAAGCAAAATACTATTAAGATATTAGTTACTGATTTAATTGGCAACTGCAAGTGGTTTGCTAGCAGTTTAATTCCTTTTGAAGCATCAGGTGTGATCCACCTTTACGGACTTTTCTGGTACAAGTCATTGTGGGATTGCATGGGCCAGATACTATACAGCCAAGATGTATAATGCCCTCCTGTGGGGTCTTTTTTAGGGGGAAAAGTGAGGGGGAGTGAGAGGGAAAGGGGTAAGAGTCATTTAACTGCATGAATGCAATCTAGGCATGTCAGGTAAAATCAGATCCTCACTTATCTTACCCACGAGCACAGATGTAGTCCTGATGTATACATCTCTCTTCAGAAAATCCTTTCTGTGAAATTATGAGGCTAAAATGTTTTATTTTAATCTCTTATTCTGGTAAGGCGAGGTGTAATTATACTTCACAGGGATGTGGGGTGACTCTAATATTTCAGACCAAATTTTCCTGACGTATCTGCAAGTGAGGACTGGAGATTCCAGGGCTGCCAAAAAATGAAGGGGTAAAACCTGAACAATTTATGTTAAAGAGATGCCTTTTTTTTTTCTTCTTTTCTTTTGAGACCATATGGCAAAGGCAAAGTACGATGTATTCAGTCACACCGTTGCTCCTTCATCTTTAGGACATTCCTGTTGCAGAAAACCTATTCTGAAAAGCAGCCTGACTGCTGAGCAGTGCTGGGTTAAGCTGTGCTCCAGGTGGATCTGTTTGCAGATTTGGCAAACAAGGCAAGAATAATTAAAAAAAAAAAAAAAAAAAAAAAAAAAAAAAAGATGAAATCCACTTGTTGCAAGACTGTACTTGACATCAGACAGACTCATAACGCTGACAACCCAAACCAGCTCGCTTCTCTGCTAACTCAGAAAGCTGAAGCTGCTTAAGGATATTTACACCTATGGCAACAGAAGCAATATCATATCACTGTATAATGATATAGAGTAAATAATAGTAAGCATATGTGATAGGGAGAAGAATGCCTTCCCAGATAGCCCAGATCTTACATATATACCTTTACCTGTGTGCCTTTATGTACATATAAATATATATGTATATACACAAGTATATATACACATCTGTATACCTATACCCATCTAGCTACAAATATATACACACTATAGCAGACACATATATGCAATTTAAATATTAATGACATATTCTACTCTGTAAAACATCTGTGTAAACACCAAGTTACTTACTGACCTCATTGGAAATGCAGAGGATAAACTCTGGCCAAATATATTCAACAGACAGGGAAAGAAACCGAAATGACAGGTCTAAATTCAGTACCATTAAAATACAGAACCAGGGGGGTTAAAACAAGTCAGATGGCCTGCACCAGATCTGTATTATGTATTATGCATGTGTTTTATACAATTCTGTATGTTGGCGGATTGGTATCCAAAGAAATAACTTAAAGTTGTGACCTGTCTGCTTTTGATTTACTAAGGTCAAAGAGAACGGATACCTCTTCTTCACGGAGAGTTATATATGCAAATCACTGCACAGATAAGCCAAGTGTGGGCAGTACCTCCTTGTTACTTGGGAAAAAACTGCCTGCTTGGCTCCCTGTTGCTGCATCTCCCATACAAAGATGGATTTGCTAGAATTCAGGGTGTTTGTGGTTTTATTTTTTTTTATCTAGTGGTGTTTTGCTAAAGGTTTATTCATTGAAAGTCTGAATGGCCTGTGAATTTTTTCTCCTCCTGAGCAAGGGCATTGCTAAAAGGGACAGAAAACGAGCTGGCTCGAATGCTCAGAACAGCTCTGCGGTAGTGAATGAGAGTCCTGGGAAGTATTTGTAGCCTAACAAAAAAAATAAAAAAATAAGAGGTTGGTATCTGGGCCAGAGGGTGAGAGCTGTTACATGTGTCCCTGTCTCCCGCTGCTTGGGGCCACCGGAGTTCATGGAATAACAATAAAGAATTAGAGAGCGAGAGGCACGTGTGCTGCAGCTGATTCTGACTGCCCACAACCCAGCCATTCGTCGTGCCCCGTGCAAATGAGTTATCGGGACCAAGCAGATGGGACGCCGTGTGTGCCTGTGCCTGTGAGACAGGGGGAGTTTGGTGTCACTTAACTTCTGCTTTAGTGCCAGATTGTTTCTTTTTTCTTATTATTATTTTTTTTTTAATGGGTTCTCCTCAATCCTGATTTTATTAATACGTAAATCTTTGGTTGGTGAAGTAGATGTGAAAGCTGTGTGCTGCTCCTCAAAGAAGAAAACAAACAAGCAAACAAAAACCCAAGCCCCAAACATTTGCCAGACCATGGTAATTACATTTACTGTGACACTTTTGGCATTTCCTCTTCTTATAGGGGGCAAGCTGCATCTAAAGAGACAGTGGCAAACAAAGAAGGGTTTGGAGCTTTGCTCTTTTGTTTTAATGGTGAGTGTGGTGGAAAGATGCAACATAAAGCCTGTGGGTGTCAGTGGAAGAGCTCCCTTGGCATCTCCAAGCTTGAGTTCAGCCTCAAACAAGAATAAAGAAGTAACGTGGGATTAATCCTTCCAGCGTTAGCTAGCCAGAAGTCAAATATCCAATCTAAGCTAGTTCTCTATAGGCACAGAAGAGACAGGTATATCAGGGAGCAGGTTGAATGGCCCTTGGGAGGTTGCTCTCATTCTCATGGTGGGTTATTAAAGTAAGTGAAGCAGTGAGCTCCAGCTATTCACCCAGTAAGTACAGCACAAACTTTAGGGGAGAAGTCACATTTGGTGTTGGCTCCCGTTGTAGCTATCAGCAAAATTTTTCGGTGGTGTCAGCAGGATTAGTGCTGGGAACCAAAGCCTGAAGCAATGGGTGCTGTGGCACGTGACTGTGAACGGTCTTATTGGGGTTAATGGTGCCACTTGCAGCTTAAAAGGCTGCAAGAAGTCAAACATGTGCACATTCCCATGGGCTTTGTGTCTATACTGGGAAAAACCAAGTGCTGACCCTGTCTCGTGATTACAGGGGAGAAAGGCATTAGCATAGCAGGGCAGCGAAAAAGCAGAGGGGTTGTGAAATTTTTCACCAAAAAGTTTGGAAGGAGATGACTGGAAATTGTCAGCTTGTTGAACCCACTGTTTTTCTCAGGAAAGAATTTATTTTAGCCCATTTAATATTAAAGAAAAAGGAAAAGAAGTGGAGAAGTCAGGAAGGAGAAATATAGCCCACTTGGACATTATTTAAAAAAATAAAAATTTCACCAGCAGAGATTTTCAGCTTTGAATTTTGAAGGAATTTATGGTAAATAAATATTTCTTCTGAAAAGAAATAATTTGAAGCTATTAAAATGAAAAGTTCAGCTAACTGATCAATATCCATTGCTGGAACCACTAGAATTTTTATTTTTTTAGTTTTAAAGGGGAATCTAGTTTCTAGACTCATGGTTCTACTTGGCCTTCTGAGTATGCAGGCAAAGATTTGGCCTGCATCTTGGCCAATAACCAGAGAGCTCAGGATCTGGATTATATCTATGGATTAAAGAAATTGGGCAGGCGGAATTATTATAACTTTTGTGTTAGTCAATATTTCTGAGATCTTAATAAACACATGCACATGGATATAGTCCCAACTTTGGGCAAAAAGGAAATAACTGTATTTTTACATAAAATAAAATAAAGATACTTTGCATCATGCAATTCAGTTCCCTGAAAAAAGTAAATGCTTTTTGGGAAAATGTTCACTTACTCATAAAAGCTAATCTTCACTCCAAAGCAGTTTGAAAGTAAATTCTTCAGCACACCATAATTATTCATACTATATCTACCCTGTTCTCGTATCAACTTCTGTACGAAAAGAAAATGCTTATTTCTTTGTGGTTAAACTTGCAAACGTATTCTATTATAAAACTACTAGTTCTACCCTCTCTGCTTTGGAAAATTAGTTTGGCAAATTGTTGCATTTATTCTCAGGATCAAGGGAATCATCCAAATTCGAAGAAAGCACAGACTTTTTCTTTTTTTTTTTTTTTTTCCTCCTACTTTCAGTTTTATTAAAAATTACCTTGAATATTGTATTTACTTCTCTTATCTCCATTTCTTTAGCCCCAAGGAAGAATATCATCAGTTTGATTCTAATAATGCCTGGTGGGTCCACTGTAAAAACTCTTTGTAAAAATGATCTCTCTACTCAAAAGACAGCAGCTTGAAAAAGAAAAGCAGGTAGAGTGTGATTAGAGCCAGTTCTCTTTTCTCCTGAAATATAAACAAACCTTGAAATCAAAAGCTACCTTCTTCTGAAAATGCTGACTTATAGTAGCAATCTTATTGAAATCCTCACGGAAGGTATTATCAGAATATTTTATGAAATTTGTTGCCTATTGAAAGGCAACTTTAACGGTTTCTTTTTTTTTTTTTTTTTTCTGTACCTTTTTTGAGAAGGAAAAAGTGAAAATGAACAATGAAAAGCTTGTATTTGGATAACAGGGAACTGGAGCGAAGAGAAACAAGAAGTGACTTGTACAAAATCTCTGTTGTGGAGCCTTGAGATCCCACACTGGAAGGAAAACCGTGAAGGCATTTGGAGACAGTCTTAAGAAGGCAGGTAAGTGGCGGAAACCTGATTTAGGAGGCAAAAGAAAACGCAGCAGGGTTAAAAGAAGTAGGGATAAATTCTTAGAAGGACTGTTTTCATGTTTTGTTGTTGTTTTCTTTTTATTCTAGCAGGTCATACAGCTCTCCTAGGTGCTCCCTATACTTCTGGCCTCACCAGACCCTAGTGAAATGAGATACTGCCTGGTGGCGAACACCTTGGGAACTTGAAAAAGCCAATAATAGAGCTGTGTTTCAAACCCAGGCTCTAAGCTATGAATTGGTTGAGCTACCTGCAAATCTATCCTTTTCTTCTATGATATTTCAAAACCTTTCCATGGATTGAAATTTTCAGAAATCTTATGCTTTGATCAACCTTGAGGGATATCTGGTATCCATCAAGGAAAGCTGTGAATAATCTGGTGCCCATTCCTTCTGCCATTGGTAAAAAAAAAGTATGAATCTAGACATTTTTTATAATTATATTCTCTTTTGTGAAATTGGAAAAATTAGTTACTTAATGCTTCCTAAGTCTGTCCTCTCCTTCAAACATTTTGATCCCCTGACAAGGACATGACCTTGGCCAGCATTTCCCTTATGTGAAGCTGGGATGCCCATCACTAGCCACAGAATCACTGGGCGCAGTTTAGAAGGTTAGGGAGTGCATGTGGTGGTCCAGGTTTTGTGAGGGTAAGATAATTTAGCTGTATCAACATGACCTCTGTGTTTCCAGTGCAGCAGAGAGCGATTTCTAGGTGGTTTTATTCAACAGTAAGGACATAGTTGAAGCTACCTAGGGTTCTACAGCACTCATTAGAACCAGCAACTGAGTTAGCACCAAAGTTATTGCCCCAGAATGAGAAAAAGAAGCAGAATGAGCTTCTAAAGAAATCCATCTTTGTTAACCCCATGGCATAATTTGGTTCAGGTGGGGGGACTGTGTTTGGGTGGTTTTTTTCTTTTCTTTTTTGTCTAATGATATTGGTATCTGTGAGTTCTCCTTTTAACTTTGTTGAGAGCAAAGCAGAGACTTTCAAATGTGCAGGACAGGGCTGGCTGTGTCTTTGGGGACTGACATTTCAAGAAGACTGTAAAAGAACACACTGAAAATTGAATTGTAAAAAATTGAAAAATTGAATTGTTCTTTTTTGTTAAAAGAGCAAAAACTAAAATAGAAACTCATCAAATTATGACTCAAAGTATGTTTGTCCATTTTAAAAAACAATATTTTCATTTTTTTCACTAAGTGAAAATATTTATTCAGATATATATTTTCATTGTTCAAACCATTGATGAACACATATAATCATTACCAATACATCGTTTTCTGGGATTTGCTGTGGACTGGACCAGAATTGGGATCAACCTCCAAACTGCTGAATCTACTTTTGGATTGAGATGTTCCTAAATATTATACCTGTCCAGAAAATCCCTTTTTTTTTAATGAAGCAGGAAGAGTCAGAAATTTTGCAGAACAGAGTAATACAGCATCAGACCAGCTTAAAGTGTGCGGGTTTCTTTCTGTAACTTCTTTTCAGTTTTTATTTCTCAGTGACATGTGTTTGCACAAAGCCCCCAGGTGAGCAAATTATCCAGGATGATGAAGTTATGCATTCTTAAGAGTCTGATTTCTGATCTGAATTTCTGGTTTGAAGGACTCCGAAACTCTACGTAGTACCCACTGATACAAGGGCACAGAAGCTGGAACTTTGGGTCATGAACAGGCATCCAGATTTTCTTGAAAGCTCTGAAAACCATATCTCACACTCAAAGACATAAAAGTAAAAATAGAAGAATATGAGGAAAATTCTCTTTGTATCCTTTCCTGTATCCTTAGGCAAGGATGAAAGAAATGCTAACTTAATATAGGTAGTCAACATTTAGGACATCTTTATGGCTTTCCTTGCCTTTTACCTAAAGATCAGAAAGAGAATGTTGCCAGGGGTACTTGAGGGGTCATGGGTTGAATCTGGTATGACAAATCCTCACTTTTATGTGTTTTGCATTAAACGGTCACTTTAAAGATGACCTGATGACTCTGATACTCTGAGCTTCCCATGCACCTTAACTTTCATTAACTCACAGCTTGCATATGGGAACAGTGTTGGGGTGTGCCTAGCTGTTCAGTAATTACTAGCACGAATAAATTCAAGGCAAGTGTAGTACCATTTAACTGCAGAGAAATGCTTAGCTCTGACAGCTCATTAAAGAAAGTACCATCTTTAAAGGAACTGATGCAAAAGGGAACATATGAAGCTTAACCCTGAGGTGGATTTGGCAAGGCAGAGCAATGCCAAATGTCCTTGATGGATTGCACTAAGAATCTGTGGGCTGGAGTAAATGCCAGGTCAGGTGGATGGATGTGTTTGCAGTGGATGGCAACCAGATTATGCAGAAACATTAGATAAAGTGGAATTTCCCTGAACGAGAACAAAGCTGCCATACAGTAACATTAGGACACAGTAGGTCAGACAAATGATCAAGAAAATATAAAGCTACGTGCATGCAGAGGTCCTCCTAATATTTCACTGGTCTATTGAGTGACTTTTGGGCAAGGAACTTTGATAAATAAACCAACATGTCTTTACATGAAGCTTCTGCTCCTGAGTCATGTAAGTGCTTCTCAAAATCCCATCTTCAAATCTTTGTTCTTAAATTCTCCCTTCATTTAAACTAAAGATGATCATATTTAGCTTCCTTTCAATGGCATATTTTATAAATAAAACCAAACCAATAAGATTTTTATAAATGCAAAAAATTTCATATTTAAATGTGATCTTTTTCTGATACTTTCTATGAAATAAAGCCTATTTTCAAAGGAAAACTTGCTTAGAATGATGAAATACACATTTTTGATCCAGTAATGTTTGGGATTTTTTTTTGCAAAATGGGAATTTGTGACCATTCTAAATCCATTACATAATACATAATCAAAATTAGTGTTATGAATAAAATGACTCTTTAGGCAAAACCAGCCAAGCAAACACCTGACCAGACCCAGAAGACAAGAGCTACACTGATAAATTAAACACTTAATAACACTGTCAGGTAATAAAAACAAGTATTCTTTACCATTAAATCTTAATAAGTGGCTCCTTTAGAACTGTCCCCTAAATTTTCTGGGCCTGGTTCAGGAGGTGAAAGTGGTCATGAACACTTTTCATGGGAATTCTCCTTGTACTCACCCTGTTTCAGAGATTCTAAGGATTAAATATTTTGGGTGTAGGCTTTTCCATACCACCTGCCCTCGGTGTTAGACAATGGTCTGGAGTGTGTCAAAGTATAGGCAGCACCAAAGATTATTTAGGAAGCTTCACATGCTGTCATAGTTGGCAATATCCATCTTGCACGTATTACAGTGTTAGACGGGTTTTTCATCCTCTAATTTCCCCAACTCTCTGCATAAATTCATTAAAACATGAAGAAATGCAACTATGTTTAGGCTTGGCAAACAGTCCTTGTTTAGTGATATTTAGAATCAGTCTCAGTAGCTGAAGGTGGCGAGGGTTAAAGTTTGATTTCATCTTAATTTTACTGCATTACCATAGCTTTTTTTTCCCTCTAACTTAATTTCTCTCTGTCCACACGGAGAGAGAAAATCGGTTTTGACCTGCAAGCTGTTTCAAGCTCCAGCACAGGCTTCCTCTCTCTTTTTTGGACAAATTAGCTAATCCTCTGCAACAGTTTCTCCTTATCTACAAAAAACAAGTGGTGAGCAGTGGCACTCAAGTCTGCTTTTACGGATTTCTATCTTGCAAGGGTAATTAGGAAATGCAGACAGGTAGGTACGTAAGAAAAGTTTGGATTTTTTAACACGTTTGTAGAGGTTTCACAGGGGCTTTGCTTCTTAAGGAAACCAGTCTAAAGAAACCAATTGAAAGGAACAGAGACGATATTAGCTTACTTTATGATGGTGTAATAACAAAAGGTACACTGGGGACACATATTCCAGTACATAAAATATATTCTTACAATTGCAGGAGCTCTATCATTCTAGAGGGGTTTGGGGTTTCCATTGGTCCTGTATTTACCAAGTCCATGAGAATGTCAAGGCCTTAAAAATTGTTTTTGCAGAGACAACACTACAGCTACTGAGCTGCTAACTCATTATCCTGTATTATTCACCCAAAGGAACCACACATGGTTGCCAGGCTGGATGGGGCTTTGAGCAACCTGCTCTAGTGAGAAGTGTCCCTGCCCATGGCAGGGGGCTGGAACTTGATGATTTTTAAGGTCCCTTCCAACTCTAACCATTCTATGATTCTATATTATGCACCCTGATCCAACATCTGGTGAAGTCAATGACAATTTTTAAGGCCTTAGCAAGTTTGGGGGTTTGCCTACATTCTGTTTGGTCTGGATGGGTTAACACAGGAAGAGAATTTAAGTTCTTCTGGTGTGTTAGTGAGGAGCAAGGCTAAGACGTAATGAAGAGGTTGGAGAGGACTGACTTATAAGGACAGATCTGGAAAACTAATATCAATGTAGCTTGGCTAAGAAACGACTAAAAAGCAACAGGAAAATTACCTACAGTCATTTGAGTGGTTTAAATGCCAAGGAGGGTGAAGAATTATTTAGGGTGTGGACATTGCCATGAGCAATGGAATTAAATTAACCAAAAGAACATATAGGCTGACTATCAGAAGTGAAAAAGGAGTCCTGAAGTAGCTTTTAAACAGCTTGCCACTAGTAGAAGATCCATTAATGGAGTTATTTAAAAATCTATGAAAGAAAAAGGAAAAAATCATGTTGGGGATAATTCTTCAATAGCCAAGTTACGGAACAGTGTGATCTAAAGACTCTAAGGATAGAGAAGATCATAATAATCAACTTATTACACAAGAGGTCAGACAGGGGGGTTATAATGGTCCTTCCTCACCTCATGCCCAATGAATCTATAAAAGCAGAGATGGAAAGGAATCGAGGAGAGGTCTCAAAATTTTTGCTAAGGTAAAACTCCCATTGATTCCAAGACAGACTGGTATTTTTAGGTAGAACAGGAGGGGAGCATCCCAGAAACATTCACCTTTTCTTCCTCACCTTGTGCACACTTGGCCATGACTTGCTCTTTTAACGAAGTGAATAGATTCTGCCACTGAATCAGTTACAGTTACTACAATATTTGTGTATAAAGAACTGGAAGCTCCTTACCAGTGGGTGAATCCAAGGGATTTCAGCCCTAGTGACCTGGCTTGTATAAACTGAAATTGAACATGTTCTTATTTCCCTAAGTTCACGATTGACTTAACTTTAGCCTACAGAACTGCCCTCCTACCCTGTACAGTCAATCACAACAAACAGAACAGGAGCCCTGAAGCTGGGAATATTGGACTCAGGGAAGAAAATACTATAAACTGTAAATCAAAGATGATGTCTAGTTTATGAGAATTTTGCCTGAAGATATATTTTTTATTCCCAAAAGCCTCTTTGCTAAAGCATTTATTACTGATCCTAATTCATCTTGCAAATTTAGTTAATACTCATAGATATCTTTTGCATACAGAACAGCCCACATGCAGTTACACTGATGTGTCTCAGTTGCTGATGTTGGCCTGAAAAGAGAGGACTGTGAAGCACTTAGCCTGAGAGCAATATTCATCTTAAAGTAAAAATTATGTTAGTTGTGGAAATAAAGTTACATTTATGTTAAATTTGTATTGTTCTAGTTACAAATGTCATGAATGTCACAGAGCCATATCGAACCCTCAGATGTCATAGACCTAGTGGTTAAGTGAAAAGAAAGTGTGTCCAAGAATTGCATAGAAGAATAAGACACTGACGTGACTTCCATTTCCTAGTTGTAGGCAATGTCATAACACGAAGGGCATTTCTACTAGTACTAACAGATTTGAAGAATTATTTCCTCCATTAAGAGCCTTGCACTTTATTTACTGGCATTTCTATTTGTTTAGTGAGGAAACCTCATAGAATCATAGAATGGTTAGAGTTGGAAGGGACCTTAAAGATCATCAAGTTTCAACCCCCTGCCATGGGCAGGGATGTCTCCCACTAGACCAAGTTGCTCAAAGCCCCATCCAGCCTGGCCTTGAAATATTTTCTGAATTCACAGAGCTGCTGCCTATGCGGAGAATAGCCCAACACTTAGGAGCATGGGCTGAGTGATGAGGATATCAGGATTTGTGCATTTAGTCCTAGCTCTCAGCAACCTTGTCTTCAACTGCCCTGTGCAGAAGCTTTCTGTTTTGCAAACTGGAATGTAGTGGGCTGAAAAAAGTAAAGGAATCTGATACAACCCTAAAGTCTGCATTCAGGAAGATGCCATATCACAGTTCAAGCAAGCAGTATGACAATACCTCTACATCAGTCCTGGTAACTCCACCTGGGATAAGCTTTTATTCTTGGCATCATCAAAATATAAAAGTGCTGACTATATGCAACATTTATTCTGGGAAGAAGAACAGAAAGATCAAAGCTGGGAAAGGCTGAATTATTAGGAATGAGTACAAGGGCAGAATAAATATAGCTTTGCTCTTAGATGGTTAACAGAAGCATAATAACGGTATGCAAATATTTGAAGATTGTAAATGTCAAGGCTTGAATAGTGAGTATTTAGAAACTGACAAGAAGCTTTCTTGAGATGCACTAGGATAACAAGTGAAGCTGAAGAGCTGAAATAATATTTAAGTGGAGAATTATATGACTGTGCAATAACTACCAGTCAGAAGCAGTGAATGCTCCATTTAATGGGAATTTTAAAACCCGGGAATTTTAAAGTTCAGGTTAATAAAATTAACCATATTATATGATACATGGGAACGGTACCCCATTCAGAGGAAAAAAGCTGGTTATCATAAAAATAGCCAAGAACCACTTCTCTGAAAGAAAACCCTACCTATAGTCTCTTCGTGGTTACATACCGCAGGTATATTGTCACTTTGGCAAAGGAAAATTTCAATGAACTGGTGTGCTTCTTGCTGATTTATGTTATTTCCAGAATTTTGGCTCAGTGATGACACTATTATCTCAGTTTGATTAACCTGTGTGAAGTGTATTATTGTTCAGAGTCTGTGGGCTGAGAGAGAACGGAAATATTACCACCCAGACATCTTGTTTTAACAAGGTGAAAGATAAAAGAAATCTCTTGGAGATGCTATCTGGCTCTGGAAAAGTATCAAATTGTGTGCCCAAAATGAAACTGGATTATTTCGCCAGTGGGTAATGTTGTGAGAGTCCCCACCCTACTCATTAAGTCTCTAGGCTTTACGTCTTCCAGGAGAAGGAGTTGATGTGCACTTGGGCTTGTGCTTAGCGTGGTGTTTCTCAAACACTTAGGTGTGTCCTGGAAGGGCAGGACACAAAATGTACTCATTAGAGGAGGAGGAACTGGGAACAAAGAATACACTGGCTTCCAGTACTAAAATAATTTAATACATCATTCTGACAATTATCTTTGGTGTTGAGGGAAAGGACATGAATAGCACAGTTAGCTAAAGCGGAGAACATCCCAGGGGATGCCACCCAGGGAAGAGCATTGACAGCCCATAATAGCCAGAACTTTGTGTGGCAATCCAGAATCTGAAAAAGTCCAGTTTGGTGTTAAATGAAGCAATTTAAGAATACCCATGTATGTCAGTAAATTATTTTAGTGGAGATATATTTTGTTTTGACATTTTCAAAGCACCATAAAACATAGCTTTTGAGAGACAATTTGATTTCTGGATTTAAAACGTATACATATATATGCCATATTTAATATAAAACATAAACTAATCAGAAAAAGAAGAACGAAATGCTCCTGTTTGGGCCAAAATGAGCATTATGTCAATACATTTCTTGTTTCTTCTTAAAAAAAAAAAAAATAAATGAAAAATTGAATTTGGGATATTATATTGAGTCTTGAAAAAAGATCACCTGAAAAGCAGACAGGCTGAAATCTACTCTGACATTTTGTGGACAAGGGTGATTTAGTTTATATACAGTAGACCTTGATCAAGGAGAACGAGAATTGAAAAAACAGGTTTTAGGAAAAGTCAAAGTCAGAAGAGACAAGACATCATGCCAGGCTCCTCACTATCCTGTCCACTGCACAGGTTGCAGAATTTCTTTCAGTGATTTCTGCTGCATAAAAGACCAGAAGTGTTCTTTTGTCTGGGTCATGCTCTCTGTGGATACCTGGGATGAAGCTATCTTGTGATGTAGCCAAGGGACATTACAGGGCTGAAGAGAGTAGCTGATCTCCACAGCCTGACTCTCTCTTCTGTTACGGACCTGACCTGCAACAGATCCCTTTTTTCCAGCTCCTTCCTGTCTGTTGTACTTGTACTCTGGAGCTTCAGAGAGTCAAACGAGCACCATTTTTTTGGAAAGACCTTTCTCATATCTGCTTTGGAGATAGGCTTAGCCAAAACCAAGCTACAAAAGAGGTGTAAAGGTGTGAAACTTTAGCCAAAACTCAGTCTAGCAGGTGCTCCACCCCTTGGCTTCATTTTCTTAAGTTCTACCTTAGGTAGTTTTTATCGGTAACAATCTCCCTTAGGTGTAATTTTTATTTTGCTCTTCTCCCTGGTTGCAGATGAAACATGGCTCATTTCCCTTTGTATGAGCTCACAGATCCTTATCAAGTCATTTCTTTGTGGTAAACAAAGGAGATCAAGCTGCTCCCTCTTACTTCAAGACTTAATTTCAAGACCTCAGATTATGGACATAGACCTGAGAAGACTTTCCTGGCCGTGGTCATGTTCAGACTGCTGCAGTAGAGATTAGCCATGTCGGATGACTTCTCCTCGAAACTTTTTAAATCCTGTCTTAAAACTAAGATTTTATTTGCTTTCCAAATTATCAGCAGTAATCTCTTCCGGTACCTAATGCTTTTGACCGTTACACACTTTTTATCATATTTCACCCTGAGGCCCTAACAGCAGTGAAGCAAATCTTCACCTTAGGTTGCGTATGTGATGTATCCCTCTGCCAACAAGGCTGATTTCAGTGGTACCTTCGATGAGATGATCGCTTTTAAGACACCCACAATGTGCCGGATACAATAGTTTCCCAAAACCTGAAATTCTGCCCACTTGTTTATTGTCAGAACCTCACATGTTTCAAAGAGTTAAAGTCACTTTTCACTATAATTCCTAAATACATGATGTTAATTAGGCTTGTATGTAGGTGTTTCAGCACTTTGGTGCCAGGTTGTTCCACTTGTTTTCTAGACTCAGGTCTCTAGTACATCCTACATCCCACCTTTTGGTCTCACATAGATGTTGCTAGTACTCCACTGGATCAGTAACAGATCAGTGGCCTAGATTTAGGTGCCTGGGTTATTCCCTTAATTTCAAATTACACATTACAAATTACTCAAAATTCTAATTAGAAGGCAAACCTTCCAATGACATTTAATTTCTATCAGCCGTCTGTTATAGTTTGCGTTTATCCATTTATCCATTTAGGTCTATATAGTTTATCCATTTATCCGTTTATCCATTTAAAGGTGTATACATAACTACATATTTTCCTCCATGCAATCTACCAGAAATGACACTACAGATTAATCACTACAGATTAATTTTCATAATACAGACCTATTATGTATGTATTTATTTATTTATTTTAAGGTAAATTTGTATTAATTTCATTTAACTTCGAGATGTCGCTCATGATGAGCTAATCACTCTGAAATCTTTCTCCACTTAATAGATGGGAAAAGCCACCTTCATGAGGCAGTTCTAAAATAAGGTTGCTAGAACAAATTAAGGATTAGGGGTGAAATCCAGAAGATCTGCAGCAATCATGCCAAGGCGCTTGAGCTAATTTAAAGGTGACTGAATCCTGGAAGCACAGAAGGATGACAGAGAAGCATAGAGCAGTATAGGTGTGTGGAAACACTCTTCTTCACATCCTGGTAATGAACCACGAGCTTCCAGTTTCTGAAAGGTAGTTTTTAGGTAGGCTATCATCTCTTTAACATTTAGAAAATGTCCAGTATCCTTTTTTAGAAGGGCAGAAGAATGGTTGCCAGGTTTCAGTATACGGAAATAGCTTTAAATTAGAATTTTTTGCCAACTGCCATATTCTCTTTCTTCCCTAAAATTGCATAGTGTGGCCATGGCCTTTTAAGGGGTGGCTGGTTTCTGCCTCTGGAGGTGGTTGTACCTCAGCGACAAGATTTTAGGCTGTACTACTAAAACAAAATCAGCTTGATCACTGTCTGCCAGGAATGAATAGGATTTCTGCTGGTCTGTTTCAGAGAGGAAAATTTTGTATTCAGGTTAAATTTTCTTCTAAATGTCCTGAGAGACCAATAAGTTAAAAGAAACTAAATGCGATAGCAGATGATCAACAGGAAGGCTGTTAAAACATTTTGTGTTTAAAAACAAGGGATGAAAATTTTAAAATATAGATCACTTTCCAATATTTAGATGAAGAATTACGGTAGGCAATCTATTTCAGTTCACTAGAAATAACGAAATGAAAATTGAGAACTGAACTATTATTTTTCACTAGAATATTTTTTATTTTGAAAATACGATTTTTTTTTTAAGAAATTCATTCATTCATATAAAACGTTTAGATTTCAGTAAGTTTCTTCCCCCCTCCTTTTTTTTTTAACAAGCAGTTTATGAAACAGCCTTGTGATTGCAGATCTGCAAAGTTGTATGTAAAACATACAGCTGTGAAAACACGGAAAGTATCCTGTTTTGTACCTTGTTTTGCTTGAGGGTGAGGACTGTGTCCTGGGGTCCTGAGCACCCAATTCTGAGACGTTCCACCTAATCCATCTAATAACATTAAAAATAGAATTAAAGTTGAAGGGAGGGGGAGGCATGAGTTTTGCCAGTCCTCACTCCATGCTGTTTTCACATTTCCCTAATAGTGTAAAATAACAGCGTTGATCAAAGAAACAGAGTGACTTGACAACAAACAGCGGACCAGTTATAGGATCTCACAACGTTTGTCTGTTACAATATCTTCTGGGAAAGTTTAGTCCTGGAGTGAAATTTTTACTGCTTGTTACATGTAGTTAAGGGCAAAAAAACCCACTGCTGCAGCCTCCAAAACAACTTAGCCATATTCATTAGACAGCGCAAGGGCGATCTAAGCACAGAATCGCTGTGTTTCTCAAGAGAAAAGGCGGGATCTAACATAGCCTCCAGGAGACTTTTAATTCGGAGGCACAAACAGTTTGATGGCCATTAAACGTAACAGCTGGCAACGCAAGGAGCCAAGAAGGAATGTGGAGCCAAGGAGTAATATTTCTGCCTTCCTGGGATGAAGTGCGAGAGAGCTCACTGATACTCCACACTGGATGTCCAACAGATAGCAACAGCAACCGAGACACTAACACATGAGTCACCCTCGTTATCTTCAGCATAACAGTGATGGAAAGTGAACTTCTTGCGTTATTGGCTGGCAGAGGTAACGCCGATTGCAGAGCAGGGATGCTGAGAACATCAGCAAGGTTGGCAGAAGAAACAATAGTTGGGGTTTGCGTTCTTAACCAGCTCCTGTTTAGGGAGAAGGAAAGAGGATCCTGCTGTACCTTGGGATTATTTGGCTGTTTTAAACAAAGCTGTGGTTCTTGAGGGTTAGGAGTTTGTTCTGTCAGAGCTTGTTTTTCACTCCAGCATCTCATTTTGGTGACTGTCAGCCACCACTGGGTCGCTAAGTCTGGTGCAATCCTTCTCACATTATCCTGCTGGAGTAAATAACTTGGTGGTTATTGAAGGACAGAGAAGCCTGTGGTTTAGAAATGGCCTGACGGTGTCCAAGCATGTTCTTCACCTATTGAGTTATAAATCAGTGTCTGCCTTGAGACAATATATATGGGATTTGAGGTTTCAGTGCTGGCGGTAAGAAAAATAACTCAGGATTACTGCCGTGTAGTCTCATCCATAACTTCATGAGATTCATTTCGGAGAAGGAGGATTTGAAAGCAAGGTTCAAGGCCCCATGTGGGTCCGTCCCTCATTTAGTCTGAGTCTGCTGAACAGTATTCAAGGCAGCATAAAGGGGGGAGGTTCCAAATGGGACAAATTATACTTTTACTCACTCTAATGGCTTTTTCCACTACCAGAGAGGCATCAAGAGGCTTTAGTATAAATGAGAATTGGTTTTATCTACTTTTATTCTTCCCTGGTTTGTGCACTCAAAATACTGATGAGCACTGGGAAGTGAAATCGGAAGAGAAATCCCACCTGCTTTGAAAAGACACCCATTTTACATTTGATTTTTTTTTCCTTTCCCCCTTTTTTTTTTTTTTTTTTTTAATTTTTTCTCTTGATGCAACAATTAGTCCTGAAAAAAGCAGAGGTGAAGGTCCGTACTGGCGGGGAGCTCTGCAGTATTTAAAAACACTCTCTGCAGCAGAGTCTCAGAGTTTATCGCTTACAGTTAACCTCTGGTGCGGGAGGAATCCTGCTCCTCCTGAGGGAGAAAAAATATCTCAGGAAAGAACTTACCTACTAGTGTGAGCACGGGCAAATATACGTGTGTACATCTGAGCGCATAAGTGCCTGGTGGATGTGTCTTACGCTTGAAACCTTCACATATAAAAAATGTAAAACGTGACATCTCATAATATTTTCATATTGGGTAACTACAGAGAATATTTTGGCAAGGGTGCTTAATCTAAAATGTTCAATTTTAATCAGCTTGAACTATGGTCTGTCTTTCTGTGAACTGAAAACCACCAATCAATTTTCCTTTATCTTTTTTTCTGTTTTTCTTACCCAAGGCGATGCCTTTTGTAAAAGGGTATTTATTTTTAATGGATTTTTTAATGAATTTTTCAGTCAAGCTATTAATAATGCCATTAATTATAGGCAGCTTGTATTAAAGTGCATGCTGGCCTCTTAATCCTGACCCCCAGCTATTGGCTTGCAGCTAATCCAGCCCGGTGCTTGGCAGCGGTGCCGGCCGCAGCCCATGGCTGCTCGGGAACAGGGAGAAGACGGGACTAAAGGATAAGAAGGGTTTGGGGAAGCGAGGGAAGGAGGAGGGGGGGAGCGGCATTTGGAATATACTCTTTGCCAGAGGGGGTGAAGTTTAAAGCCAGCTGATATGTTAGGGCGGTGGGGGATAATCCTGGAGATGTGGTTGCCAGCACTTTGGGAGGACCTTTCCCCGGCGGAAGGCTTTGCTCTGCCTGAAAGCCCTGGCCGGTTTGATAACCCCCAGGAGCCCCGCGCCGCCTTACCTGGGGCGGTTGTGCGCGACGGCCGCCCCACTTCAATCTGCTTAAAAGATCGGGCAGACAGAAGGCCCCGGCCACATAATAGATTCCTTTCCCTTCCCCAGGCTGCTCATCTGACATGATTGTTACGAAAGTTGCTAATTATCGGCTGGTTGGAAGATAATGAAGGGGCCCCATCCTGCGTGGTTAGAGGAGAGAAACTCCTGTCATTAGGAGTGGGATCAGATCCAAAGAGTTTCCAGCCTCTGTGCTTGGGTACACGTCTCTGCGTTTCGTTTTCGGGGGTGACTGGAGGTGTTAGAGAGATCTTGGAATCCATCATTTTGTTCCCATGAAGTTTTAACCGCTTTTTAAAAAATATATATAAAAGTTCTTTGTCTTTCCTGTACTCACTTTTGATTTGTTTGTAATTTCTGTCCACCCATCTTAGAAAAAACACCAAAACACTCTAGATGCATTATTCTCTTTTAAAAGGTTTATGGAACAAAGGATGGAACGCTTGCCCTGTTGCAGAGCTGTCTCTGGACCACTCTCCACGGCTGTGGGATGCAAGTTTCATATTCTCAAGCTCACAGAGGGAAAAATCCTTTCTGCTGAAGATGAGACACCCACAATGATGTTAATCTGGTATTTTATGGTAATTCATTTGAGCATTTGAATAAGTGGTCTAGCCACTGAATTTCTTAAGGGTTTTTTAAAGCCAACAATGCAGAGCACAAGGTGGCAGGAAAAGGCAGCTCCTCTCCAGAGAAACAGAAATTTAGGAGCTGAAGGAAGCTGGGATGCTCTCAGGGTTTGTGGTTTTTAGGTTTTTAAGGTTTTCTGATTTTTTTTCTTTTTTTCTTTGCTTTTCTTCTCGTGGTTATTACACAGGTGTGTCTTAGGAAGGTGCTTGAACACTGGTGTGTGTTTGGGTGTTCATTTCTCAGCACAGACTTTAGAAAACTATAAAGCCAGCCAGTCTGGAGGCTGAGATTTTCCCATGCCCAGCATCAATATCCCCCCAAGTCTTTCATTCTTTAAATTTTTTAACAGCAGCCCCAAACATGGAGCTTTCTTCAGAAAAAACAGTGGCAGGCTTGAGAAACACATCCCCTCTCTGACATTGCGTCCATCACCCTCTGCTATTTCTCTGTCCCTGTTTGCTTTCCAGTGGAAGAGCTTTATGCCTCAGTGGTTGCTTCTGGATCCAGGTATTAGTATTTAAGAGTGTGGATAGAGGTATGATTTCAACAGCAGAATAAGGTGTTATGCTTGGCAATGATTTGCTTTTAACGTTCTTTCTTTATTTTCTTTGCTTTTTTTGTTGGTTTGTTTGTTTTGTTTTTTTTTTATTTTTATTTTATTTTGGTATACATTTTGGTTAAAAGATTACATTGACTGTAATAGAACATGAAAAATCAAGGTGGTATAAACTTTTTTCCCAGAAAAAACCCACTAGTGTTGAATTTTGTAACTAATATTTTTCAGTTTCCTCTATGGTTTACAGCTTCTGCCACTCTTCTCTTATTCACCAGTGCTGCTGTCACCTTGGCCTGTGAGAGATCAAGTGACAGGTAAGAACTGTAGAGGAGAGAAGGGTGGAGGACCTCTATGAATGTGTTCTGACCCTTCTAAATCATGATTCATGACACTGATACGGGGAAATGAGGCACAGCACATGCAGTCCTAGCTGTTGTGCTGTGTCTCAGATTCTCTCCAGGTTCATTCCTGCTGCAGCGTTGACCATATCACAACCGCTTGTAGCAAAACACCGGCAGATGAAAGTGCAAATGTGCCCCAGAGACATAGCACACACTGGATGATGCACCCACATTTCCAAAGAGAAAACGCTGATCCCATACAATTAAATCAAATCAAAAATACCAAGAACTAATTGGGCTTTTTTTCTTAAAGGTGTTGGGTTTTTTTTCCAGTCTCTGTGAGGATATTCAGGCTTTGCCTAGTGGAAAAAGAACTGGAACAAATGTACCGTCTTTTTTAAGTTGGTCCAAAGAAAAGCAGATGGATTATAGAAATTACGTCAACAACATTGCCTTTTTTGCCTGTGTTCTTAAAATACAATGTAAGGGAAATGAAACCAATTCATTTCCGTTATTTTCAAGCAGTATATGTTTTCATGCTTGCTTCTTCTCAAAATCAGAAGAGCAGATACACAAGTACAACAAAGCAGTGAGGACCACAGGTCATTTTATGACTTTCAAATCCATGACAACAGCTTGGATAGTTCGGATAATTTCAGCTATATCCATCTTCCCGCAGCAAATCCCTGCCTGGATAGATATATCAGCACCATTGAACTCGCAGCTGGTTTTGTACCTAATTTTTCTATGAATCGTGTATTTTTAACCATTTGCCCAAAAGAAGTTGTGAAACTTTGGAGATTCACCTGTTGGTGGTATTCTCTTAGCTTGACAGTTTTCAGAAAGAGCAGGGGTTTTAAAGTTCTGAATGAAAGGGATATTACCCTGGTATTCCAACGGTCAGATTGAAACTGAGTTCCATCAGACAAGAGTGAATGAATAACCACATGTTCTGGCAAGATAACTGTAAACATATCTAAAAGAAATGAGTGTGATGGTCTCAGCAAGCTTTCCTGAGCCATGTGATTTTTGCCATCAGAAGGTTATAAATGACTCAAAAATTCGTTATGAGTTTAAATAGGCCTGGTTTGGCTCCAACATTCCCTCTTTTTCACAAAATACACATATATGTATACATCTTTCTTAATGCAAGTGAGGACTGGGCTGATTGTCAGTGGTTTTAAACTTTAGTCTGAATTTCCCTCCACCCCCAACTACTGAAGGAGCATCTTTAGCAATTTTTATAGAAGAATAAAAGGGATAGGAGAAGATAAAACTAATTCAAATTGATTTTGGTAACATTTCTGCATAACATAACTGTTAAGTTTCTCCCACAGGTTTTTATCTCAGTTTGGGATTATTTTTTTTCATTTTTTTTTTCATTTTAATTGACACTAATTTAGCAAACTATATAGGTGAGCTCTTAGCTTTAAGAGTAAAAGGAGTTAGATGTGTGCTCAAGCTCTTTCTAAATTGGATCTTGATTAATTTTTGTAAATCTATCTTATTTCTGGCATAGCTCAGGAAAACTGTCTGTCCCTGCTTGGAATGGGAACCTGAAAGGCTTTCAGCACATTAGAGAATTGTCTTTTCAGGTCAAGGCTGAGATGCAGTAAAAGGGAAGGAGGATTGCATTGTGCTTGCTTGACCTATGCAATATTTTATTTTTGGATAAAGAGCACTGTAGCTTCCAGGTTTTTGGTGTTGTTTTTTTTCCTGATCCATCAGTCTTCACAAAGCCTGCATTCAGCAAATAGGGCACACTGTTTCAATGTGTGCTCTGTTTCTCTTTATGTCCATCCCACTCACTTCTTTTTGTAAACCTCATCATGGCCTATATATATTTAATTGCAGATCTCATTTGATTCTTGTCCCCTTCCCCACATCCTTCCTGCTACATGAAATGAAAAAAAAAATGGGGAAAAAAATGGGAAAAAAAAGATTGCTATTGATTTTTCTCTACTTGGCTCAATGTGGGTCAAGGATTTATACCTTTATACCACAAAATCACCTTCTAACAGGAGTCATTTAGCTGAAATCAAATAGTTGGATCATGTAAATCTGTGTAACTCTATTAATTTCAACAGAGCTGCTCAGATTTATACCAGCTGAGGACCTGGCTTAGAGGAAAAACTTCTAAGAAAAAGCATCCTCTAGCTGGGATAAGCAGTTTGGCCACTAACAGCAAACTCATTTTCTTTATAGAATAAGGTGTAACATAGCATAGTATCCTGAGTTGCAGGATACTTTTCCCATGACATTTCAACAGGAGCCAACTTCCAGAAGACTGGATTACACAAGGGAAATAGGAGAAAAGAAAAGCCACTGTGGGGTTATTGCTGCTCGCTCTGCATCATTCACACACTGATCCTGGTTTCTCCAAAAAAAAAGATAAAAATAAAACATTCAATATTTGCCAACCAGAAGGAATAAATGCTTTTCTTCTTGTGAATCACTTGTGGCCTGCTTGCTCTGGCTGGCATGACTGCTCATGTCATGCGTAAAGAGTTTTTCTCTCCCCAGCTGCCTGATGCTTTCAAGACCAGATCTAGAAATCCTCAGAAAAAAACCCCAAAACACTGGGGTTAAAAACGGTGAGACTTTATCGTATGGAATAATTTTCCCCTGTACATTCTATGTTGCTGTATTTTTTGGAGGTAACCTAATAGGACTTCATGAAGGGCAATGAGGAGCTGCCTATTTTCCTGTGAAAGTTCAACGCCCGAAGTGCACTGCTCTGTGCTGAGATGTTGTGGCAATGCCTCAGAATCAGGGCACAGATCATAATAGGAGCTTCTCAGGACTTCTTCAGGGTTTTGAGGTTTTTTTTGGTTGTTTTTCTTTTCTTTTTTTGGTACTGCTAAATGCAAATGATTATTCTGGTGTTTCTGAGTTTCCATTCCAGAAGGGAATATTGGTAAGGCTCCTTCATGCGAATTTTAGTCTTCATGTCCTGCTGTGCTGCATTTCTGCACATGCTCAAGAAACTACTATCATACAAGTCTGCAAGGTAATGGGCAAAAAAATATATAAAATTAAATATCAAGTTTTATATGAGGCATTCTTTTTCTCCTTTAAGTACAGTAGGAATCTGTGGTGGTTCATTCATACATAGAAGATGCAGATCTTCTATGGAGGTGCTTACAAATACCTTAAAATAGGTGTGTTGGCCTGCTCTGTGGCACAGAATTCACATTTTTCAGGATGTCCTTTTTCTCTTTGATAAAAGAAGGATATTTGCATGCTGCTACACATTTTTGTTATACACTACGAATGTCTACTCTGCAAACTATATTTTACTGCTATTTGCAAGCCCACGTTCAATGATTCCATTTTGTAGTTAAAAAAAAATATATATATAAAAAATAAAAATATAGCTGTCTATAAATCACCCTAAAAATGAGGGGAGAATGTCAAACATCGCCACACTAACAGCACCTCACGGTGTCTGTCCTTCTACAGAGTTTGAAATAGTTCGCAGCTTGAAAATCGTTTCGCTTTTACAACAGATGGGAAAAATTCCTGATTCTTCTCTACTGAATGAGCTGTTGAAAGACCAAAAAGCTGTCGAAGAGATAGCAAAGATCAGAATAATTTACTAAGCATTTTGACACTGTGCATGTCCAACCAAAGCCGCCTCCTTCTGGTGCGGAAGATAAATGGCAGTGAATCAAGATCTGATAGTGCCAGTATTTGCTGTGCCTGTGACTGGAAACGACTCTGAGACTAAAATAATCATGAAAAGGGGCTCAACGTAACAGAACATTTACTCTCTTCAGTTGTTTGGGGGGTTTTTTTGACCTTTTTTACTTTTTCTAATAAGGACTTAAAAACAAAAAGTGACCCAAATGACCAGTACAGATCACAAAACAGTATTTTCTAGCATTAATTTGCAGAATGCACCATACTTTTAAACTTCTTTTTCTCTAAGCCTTCACAATGATAGTTTTTTCTTGTGAGTGTGGGTGGTGTGCCTGAAATCCAGCTTTTTGGTGGAAGGTAACAAGTTAGAAGAATATAAGGGCCTTTTTAGGGCTTCTGGCACAATTAGAAATTAGGAACTGTGTATATTTTCAAGATTTGCAAGGTCTCAGAAAGCACGATAATAGGTGTTGCTCAGATATATGTTAATAGATGTTCCCTTTCCCGGGGAAATTAGAGCCTCCTGCAGGACAGGAGAAGCTGTTTAATGGAGACTCTCTAATGGCAAATTTTCCTGTGGCTGCCCATTTTCCAATGTCTTTCCTCCGCAAACAACATGAAATCCCTGCTCTGACTCTGGAAGCAATCACATATTTTTATAGCCAGAAGAAAACCCACATTTGATTGTTGAATCTAATTTTCTGTGTAAAACAGGTGATAAAGTTTTACCTATTAACATCTGTTTGGAGCCTAATTATCCATTTCTGGCTAAACCGTATCCCTTCATAAACCATTCTTTCTTTTGCATGAAAATATCAAAAATGGAGGCATTCATGCCATGTTCTTCAAGTTTGCTTTCACGTCTTAGCTGTGGTAAGGTCCTATCTTTTTGTTTGCCACTTGTCTAACTTCAGCTTCTTACTACCAGATCCCTCTACTATTTCCTTCTGTTAAATAAAAGGATCACCTAACAACTCTTATTTAAGAAGCACAGAAACTCAATGAAAGTTCTTGCGATCTTCTTTGCAGACAATTAGCCAGAATGAGCCTCTTAATTAGCTCATTGTAAGACGTTTCTCTGAACCACGTCCAACTTGTAACATCCTTTTAAGAGGCAGACAGCGTAAGTGGTCCTGATGGACTGGAGTTAGTCTTACAATGCAGAACACAAAGCCAAGACTAGTTCCTTGATTGTTCACTCTTCCTGTGATTCCTTGTCCAAAGGTTACTCAACCCACTTGACACAGCACAATATTAGGAATTTTCATGAAGCTGCTGCTTCTTCTGTGATCCCCAGAAGTTTTTTTTAGCTTTTCTGCTTTAAGCAGTATCATTCAAACAAATCAGGGAATCCTTGACATATAGAGTTTGTCCCTCCTTGTGCCACATTTACTCAGCACATCCTCATCAAAAGAAGCTGAAATGAGAGTGTGTCACTAATGTGCTAGTGTAGGAGTTTGGAAGGTCCATGTACATACACTTTCAGAGTGGTATTGCTTCAGCCAGCTTTGGTTGTCTATGTATTAATCAGTCATTTGGCCTTTCTTTATAATCTACAAAGAAGCAAATGCCTCAAAAGGTGTCAGGCATCTTCATTTTCATTGATAACTGTCTTAGGGCAAGATGAATAGGGGACTTCAACCACTCAAATATCTGCTGAAGTGCAACACAGCAGGGCATAAGCAGTACAAGGAAGTTTCTGGAGTGCATTGAGGATAATTTCCTCAGATGATTTAAGAGTTGATGAGCAGAGGTGCTCTCCTCATACTGACCTCATCTTTTTAGATGGTTGCAAGTAGGTGAGCTACACTTGCACAGATCTGGGTATGGGTTAAGTTCTATTTACTCTCATAGACAGAATAAACTTGGAATGGATTAAATTGTCTACAGGGTGAGACAAAGAGGATGGCACATCAACTTATCTGTGTCAACTATCTGTGGGCATGTTCTTTGTGGCAATTGTGCAGGTAACTTGTGCCAGTTTAAACTTATTTCACTGGAAGGTAACATGATTCTCATTAGCTCACATATGTCATGGGCTAAGAATGCACACAGAAACTCCTACTGTGGTTCAGCTGACTTAGAGCAACACTCAGTTCACTGTCTGAGTTCTCAGTCACAGTTTTGTATTTCTTGAGCCCTGGCAAAACAAAAGAGATGAAAGAGAATCCCTATGATATGTCACGAACACTTCAGACCCAAACCCTGAATGAACTTCACATGCAGATTTGGTTCTGAGCATCCTTGGTGGCCAGCGGCTTTGATGAACTGATCCAGAATCCTGACCTTGGTCACAGACGAAATGTGGATCTAGTTCTGAACTGGACTCTGTCTGTAATGTGTAAATTCACATCTGTCTCCACTATTAATATTTTAGGGTCTGAATGAAGCCCGGCCAGATTTTCTGATCTCTACTTCATTGAAATCTACTGAAAAAGAGCTTTTTTGCTTCCAGAAGCAGCTTCTCTGTTTCAGACACAGCCTCTTTGCATGCGTTACTTTATGCAGCCATAAGAAAGCTTTCTATGGAACTCCATACACTTTTTAACAGGAAAATTTGGCTAACTTTTTTTTAAGTAAAGGGCATGAGAAAGAAAAAAAAAAAAAAGAAAAGGATTTAATGATTTTCCTCCTGACTATCCTAAAAAAGCAAATGTAATATGCAGAGGGACAATCTGCTTGCATAGAGCAGACATATTTCTGGGCATCTACGTAGTTAGCAGAGGGAGGATGTTCAATTAGTCTCTTTACCACAAGCTCCCCAGTTAGTCTCCCTCTGGAAAATAGGTGAGAAATTCTTATATTCCTCTCAATATGTTAATCAGACAACTGGTATCACAGTTCTCTAACTGTGTAATACCAGTCCCCCTTGGCAGATATATTTTATTTGGATAATGATGTGAAATTTAAGATCTACGTTTCAATTGTAGAGAGCCATAGGCAGTTGTCAATTTTAGTGACAGACATGAACCTGGAGCTAAATTCCTGTGCACAAGCAAAAATTCCAACAGGCGTAGCGCAATTCTGGTCCCTTAATAGAAATACATTTTCTCCCATTGAGGGGCAGTATTTTTAAATTGTGCATTGCTTCTGCTGGTGCTGGCAAATCACGAATGCTCTCAAATGTTTCCTCTTCCTTGTACGTTTGGTCACTTCAGTTATCAAGCAGTTTGCTGCAAAAATCTGATGGTTATCTGTTTTTTCTGCCTCAAAGTGTCCATTGCTTTGGTACCAAAGCACTGTAGTATGAATCTCCTGCTTTCTTTCCCATTCCCCTGGTCTTTCAGGGCAAATATTATGATTTTTAATGCATGCTACAGTCTTTCTCTCTTATTCACTATAAAATGCTTTAAGTCTAAGTCAGCTTCTCTATCCAGTGCAAAGAAGGGTTTTCTTTAGCTCTGGATAAAATCATGAAGGGAGATTATTTAAGCCTCTCTCCTTTTTTTTTTAACTAGCAATAGTTCAACAGAAAACATCCTTTTTTTCCTAAATGCCAAATTGTAGGTATATAGTTTTAGGTTTCTTTCTATTGTTGTTGCTATTATTATTATTATTAACATCATCTTACTAATTATTTTCATCATCATCTTTGTTATATTATTATTATTATTATTATTATTGTTGTTGTTGTTGTTGTTGTTGTTGTTATTATTATTGTTATTATTATTATTATTATTACTATTATTATTGTGCATAATGTTTAGAAGGGAGATGTTTAGAAGCGAGAATGAAATTTTCTTTAAAACTTGAGGGTGCATCAGAAGCCCGAGGAAAGGATGAGCTGCATTCTATTAGTTTTATTTTTTTTCCCCAAAGTAGATCTAACACCGCTGAAAGCTGTCCCCAGAGCTGTCAATCAAAAAAAGGAACAATATGAATAGCAGCAGCTGGTAGCACAAAATTCCTCCATACTATATCACAATACACAAGGCACAAGGTTAGGACTCAGGAGTAGGGCTCTTAAATCTGTGATTTTTCAGCTTTGCCATCTAATCAAGAGGAAAAAAAAAAAGAGGAAAAGACTTTACCAAGTCAGTCTAAAGCTACATTTTCTTTCTTTTTTTTTTTCCCCCCCCCAAATATATAATTTAAGGAAAAAAAAGATTGCATTTTTTTTAAGCACTTTGCAATAAAAATTAGAAAATGTGAATGTTGTTCTGTTTCCTACGACACGCATTTAGGTTGCTGCAGTCCTATGTCCAGATCTCTTCTCTCACGAAGTCAGAACTGAGATGTAAACAAATTTTCTTTTACAAGGTGACCTGGTGAATGCACCATGGAGATGTTTGGACTACATCTTTCATTAAATTGTCTTTGTTTCATAAAATGTACTTAAGTACACCTCAGTGCTGGGACTGGAGCTGTCCTTCAGATACGTGCCCCCAAACACTGAGCTGGAGAGTTACTCGCATGCTTTGCTTGGCCAAAACAGCATCTCCTGTGAAGCTGAACTGCTCCAGCTGTGACAGCAGAGGGAAAGCTGCCCCAGACAGACCTTCAGCACAACAGTTCAAGCACAGTGTTAGGAGGTTGGATCCTCCTTTTGTCACTCCAGAAGAAAATCACAAAATCAGAGTTTGAGGTAAGAAGGGACCTCTGGAGATCATCTGATACAAGTCCGCTGCTCAGTGTCAGCCAAAACCAGGTTTCCCTGACTATTCCCAAAGAATGAAGCTCCATAATCTTTCCGGGTAACTTATTCCAATGCTCAGTCACCCTGGCAGTAAAAAGGGTGCTTAAGCAGAATTTTCTGTATTTCGGTTTGCATCCATTGCCTTATGTTCTTTCACTGGATACCTCTGAGAAGAGTCTGGCTCTGCTGGATTTATTCCCCCGGATTGTATAGCTATCCACACAGATAAGATCCCCCAGAGCCTCCTCTTCTCAAGGCTGAAATGAATTACTCTAAGTCTCCCTGCAGTGTGAGAAAACTCCCTCAAACAAGCATTTCTGTGAGAGGGCGAGTGCTAAACTCTGGGAAAATTTCTCAGCTTCCTCGAAGACTCAAAGATCTGTCTAGGGATAGATTTAGGGGTCTGCCCTCTGCCAAAAAAACCCCACAACCCACTCCTAGCAGCTAGCATGGAAGAAACCACAGTGCTTTGGAGGTTAAGAGAATTTAGTTGTGTGATCAGAGCTAGATGGTGACCATTGACTCAGGATCTACCAGCGTCTAGTTTACTTCTATAGCTGTAACCACCGACCACAGGGGTTCTAAATGGATATCACCTGTCACCACAGAGCAGGCACTTACATCTGACCCCACTATCTCAATTGCCTTCCTAGATGTAGGAGGGAAAAGTCCTTTTGGGATGCTGCTCGTCTCATCCTAAGGCATCTTTGTAAAGATGAGTCAAGCCCTGGAAACATCTGCTTCTTTCTGCGACGGGAAAGTGATGAAAGCAGACATAGCTGTCTGCACTGTGGGCATCTGAAGTCAGAGGGGAACAAGCACAGCACAGGTAAGTGTTTGGTTCCATTTTCACTGTTTGAAGTCCCTAAGCACCAGCTATTGGGAACGAACACAGCAGTGTTTGTTTTCATGGTGGATGAATCACTTGGTGCTTAAGCCACAGGCAAACGCCAGCCCTCAGCACATCCCCCTGACCAGATGCCACTGTCAAAGCCAATTTTTACACTGGGTCAAGGACGACTACATGGAAAATTCACATTCATACTCCCTTTTGCTCCTGGAAAACCTCAAATCCTCTCTCCCCGTCTGTATGGCAACTACTTCAGTGGTGTCTGAAGATCCAAGCACCTCATCTGGTGCAGGAGCACTTCAAAACCTTTGCAGACCTGCATATTTGCCAAACCATTTAAGTCCTGAAGATATAGAGTTGATATTCTTTAGGGACACATGGGGCTTTACAAATCTGGCTACCATACTCTGCCTTTCACAATGAAGGTTCCTCATTATGGGCACAATCCTTCCATGTCAGCACCTGCAAATGTTTTGACAAAGTCATGAAAGCTGCAACGGGACACATCACAATAACTCATATTTGTGGCAGGGAAGCAGTTGTCCTCTGAGCTTCTGCCCTGCAAAGATCCCAGCAATTCAGAAGAATACAATGTGTGCTAAAAGGGTTTCCATTTTCCCAAAGAATCAAGGAGACTGTGGGCTTTAATCATATTTATGATTCTTTTAAACTAGATTAGTTTGTTCCTGTTGTTAACAAGACCATGGTGCTTTTTGTCACGTTGGAAGTGTGATGTGCTTTAGCATACCCGGATTTGAAAACAGAAGCCGACAGGGTTTTGTTCACAATTGTTTGGATACTAGATTGTTCTCTTTTTCTTTTCTTTTTTTTTTTAATTCTTTCTTCTTCAGATTCCGTCTCTATTGATCTTTAATGGCTTCCAGATGGGATCACGTTTGGCCATTTTATAGGCTGAGCTCTGAAAGACTAAGAAAATACGGTGCACGAAAGCAGCCCATTAGCTAATAAAAAATAAAAAGGCACTGCAAATATACTAATAAAGTTTGTAATGTCGTAATATATTAAGGAGATGACAACTGCGCAGGAAATAGTCCTGGCCTGGCTGCATGGAATAACGAGGGAGTTTTAACAGCTTATGGTAGAGGTAACAGCTGTCGAGTAAGAGGAAAACATTGCTTACATTCTACGTTGTAGATGAAACAATACATTAACCGGCCTTCCTCCCAAGACTTTGATTGTCAGCTAATCCAGTAAATTCCTCTGCGGAAGAAAGCATCTTCTTACCCTTTATGTAAGGCTGGGGGTGCCAGCAGCAAAGGGGAGATGTTGAGCATGCTGGTTGTGGAATATAGTTTATCCCAGCCACAGACTGTCGGACAGGAGACATTTTAAAATATCCTCTAATGCCTAAGACACTGATGAGAGTATCTTGGTCCTACTTCCCATGTGCCATACACCCAATGCCAGTGTGAACGGAGTGTAACATGTTACTGAGTACAACCATTTGTTTATAGAAGAGATTTATATCAAGATTTTACACACACACACTTGCACGTTTGCACATACACACACCTACTTTGCATAATATGCCTCATTAGGCAATGCTTTTTACTGATAAGAACCATTTGCTTTATTATTATAAATACACCAAGCACGAGGCTTCTTCAGCTCTTATTTCTGATTCCATCAATGTTCTTCCAAAGCTGCTGGTAGCCCTTCACGCCAGATCCTGTGTGAATGCCTGTTCCATAAACAGTCACCATTTTGAGGAACTTACCATCTACATGCACAAGATTACCAAGAACACATCCCTATTTTACTGTAGAGGTGATCAGAAGGTATGTTTCAGTGTAAATTCATCCGAGAGCAACCATTCCTGCATAAAACCTGTGTGTCAAGAATAGAGTTAGAAAAAGTATCTTTTTGGTTTGAGAAGTGCATAGGTGCATCAGTATGTGCATGTTTCAATGTGTGTAGGATGGGACGGTATCTGTTCTAGAGCTCTCGGCATCCAGCTCAATGTGATGGAGTGTGATATGTAATCATAGAATCATAGAATCCTCTAGAATGGAAGGGACTTTTAAGATCATCAAGTCCGATCAGTAACCTAACACTGCCAAAACCACCACTAAACCATGTCCCTTAGCACCACATCTGCCCGGCTTTTAAATGCCGGTGACTCAACCCCTTTCCTGGATAGCCTGTTCCAAGGCTTCACAACCCTTTCTGTGTAGAAATTTTTTCCTAATATCCATCCTAAACCTCCCCTGTTGCATGTCATGGGACCTTTGGAGGTGAGTCTCTCAAGTCCAAGTATGTGGTAAGATTAGGGTGCATTATAGTTTGTTATGGAAGATGATAAAGCTCAAGAGAAAGAAATCTGTCACGGTCCAAGATAGATAAGTACCCAGGAGGTGCTGCCTGGGTGTTTCAGGCTGATCTTCCCTCAGTTTAAAGCCCAAGGTTGGGATTGTCCACACTCTCACAGGCTGTGGCTGAACTGAGAGCAAAACTCACATTTTATTTTTCCAATTCTTTTCTCATAAATCTCAAATTCCTTTCCTTTGGAATAAGCTGTGTGAAATTCCTAAGGAATATATTTAGACTACCTGACACTGAGATCTTCTGTGTCTTTACAGTGTCAGCCCTGGAGATTAGTTTTAGGAAATATGAAAGGTTTCTTGCCCGTATCCTGTTTTATTCCTTGAAAATTATAAACATTTGGTTTCCCAGTCACTTCTGGGCTCATAATTGCAGTCCTAATATGAATGCATACAGCAGCAATGGGTTTCTACATCTGTACAGCAAATGACAATAAGATTAAGAACACGGGTTTGATTATAAAGGTGCCATTAAACTTTGGCGTCATCCCCTTAGCGCACTCCACCCCTTCGCTTCAGAAACAAATGGTGTTGCCGTTTGTTTTTGGCTGCAGAAATCTTCATTAAAGTTGAGGAATTAAATATAGCACTTTAGCTAATTAATTATGGTTTGATCATTTTGACATCTCCAAATGACTCAGCCACATACCTGGAAGCTTTGTCAACTCAATTGCATCTTTATTTTTGTTGCCTTTAACCAACAATGAAGACTAATGCCACTCTTTCTAGTTTTCAATCACCTCTACAGAAGTGCTCCCCTGGCAATGTGCAGGGACAGACCTAATTAATCCCTCATCTGCCCTGTGCTGTGTCTATACATCACGCTGGCAGTTGGAACTGCTGCTTGTTTTAAGGCTATTGCTGGAATGAAATGCTCATCTGTTTTTCAATAATTTTACCACAGGTGGTGATTTGTAATTAGAAAGGGCAGAATTCAAATTTTGATATTTTTTATGATCATTATTATTATTGTTATTACTTAGGAGAAGCCAGGGGAGGGTGGGAAAAGATGTGAAGAGGGGGAAAAATAATAATGATAAATAATAATTAATAATAATAATTGTAATAGTAATAATAATAATAGCTGCAGCACAGCAGGGAGAGAGTATTAACTTCTGGCACCATGAATGATAGTAGATTTTGGGCTCATTGAGAGAAAAGTAAAAAGATTTGCACTGGTGTGGCTGCACACAGGTTAAAGATCAAAGAGGAAGCAAACAGATTATTGATGAATACAGAGGAACTTTGAGAGCTCAGAACCTACACAGAGCACTGAGAAAATCCCAGTGCCAGTGGTCCTGTTTCTGCTTGTTTTCCACCATCTGCCTCACCTGTTACTGCTCTCTGCATCAAAATACCTCCTGGCTTATTATGTGTGATCATGGTGACTCAACCACCATTCCTGGACGTATTTAAAAGTCATTTAGATGTGGTGTTGGAGGATATGGTGTAGGGGAGAACTTTGTAGAGTAGGGTAGATGGTTGGACTCAATGATCTCAAGGCTCTCTTCCAACCTAGATGATTCTAGGCTGGGCGTTTTTGGTTGCTATCCGTGTGATTTTGGTTGATATCCTTTACCACTGAATACTTAAGACCTGATCAAATTAATCTTGACAGACTATCACCTTAATATATTTTGGATCAGGTTCTCTGATGCTTTGATGGGTACACAAAGCAGTATCAGCATTGTCACTCGATTGCGACAAATAATCATCAGTACTAAATGGTGGGGTACTGTGGCCTTACATAGCCTTTCTGACTAGCTTTTTGTAGTGGTTTCAAAGCACTGCAGAAAAGGTATGTTATGCTAAATGCTATAGGTATATTATGAGTTGATTTTAAAACCAAAGCAACTAGAGCATTAGCCTACACTCAAAATACTACATTGTAATTTCACAGAGCTTTCCAATATGGTCTCATGCAGGTTGCTTGGACTGACATTTTTAGAGGCATTGTTATATTTGAAGATATGTGCTAGTATCTCATCTTTTTCAAGAAAACATAGGTTCTAATTTATCTGATTTAAACTCATAGGGACTTGAAAATCTTACTGAGAAGTTGTTTCTATCTTCAGTACCCGCATGAGTTCAGTACACTACCTTGTGTTCCTCTAACTTTCGTGTTGACTCCAAGTTTCCTTTGAAAACCACATCATGATTTAGGTAAAGGGCAAATATTTTTAGATCCTACCACTTTCTGAATTGGCCCGTGGTGTCTTGTAATGACACCCTCCTATTTCAGGGTGAGGTTGTTCAGCTTTTAGTAAGGCAATGAAACATGAATGAATCTAAGAACTGTAAGTCCCTAGCTCTTACGTTAGCATGGTCCTGCGAGAGATCTGGCTTTCAGGCCTTCTTTTGTTAACTGTTCTGTGTGAACTGGAACAGCTTCAAAAGCAGAGGCCCATCTCACACTAACTTGTTGTTCCAGGAACAGTGAAGTCTTCAAGGAAGTAGAAAAGCTGGGTGCAGTTCCAAGCTCCCAAACAGGCAGAGGTGAGACTTCTGTCTGCTGCTTATGAGGGGTGTGCCACCTCTCTGAGAGGCTCTACTCCCACAGGGGGACAAAGCGATGACTAAAACCAAGTTTAGAGTGCCCTATTCTTGGTGTGTTACTGGAAAGGGGAAGAGAGAACTGGGATCATTTGCTGCTCCTGCTGCCAGTAAGGATGGGATGAGTGAGACAAATTCATGAGTTTTCACCTAAGCAGACCCTTCCTTCATCTCATCAGCAATCAACCTGATTTTCAAGCTTTGTGTCTCAAGGAAAATATTCCTCTGATTCTCTACCATGCCAGTAACCTCAGCACCTTCCTGTTCTTCCCAGCCTGGACCTGGCCTTGGCTGGCCTGCTGTGGCCACTTGGTGTTAGGAAGAGTTTCCCATCAGGTCTTCCAGGAGAGATGGGTTCCTTATCTGCATTCACAATACCTTTCTTAATGTTCTCAGTTAAACCCCATCTTCTGACCTGTGATCTCTCACAGTCCTCTGCCTAAAATCCACCAGGGCTCATGTCCCTAGGATGCAGCTGTGCTGTGCTGCATGACATACCTCTGATTGTTAGATCAGCCTAAAAGCTTTGGGTTTGCATGGTGGGGAGTGTGTATTTGTTTTAATTTTGGCTTACTGAAAGAAACAGCTTGAATTAGAAGAAGAAAGCCTGGGAGACGGGATGTTGTACCTACCCCTCTTCCCAGCCCCCAGATCTAAGGCATGAACCGTGCACCCAGACAAGTCACAGGCTGTGGGAATTACCAGCCAGACCCCATACGTCTCTCTGGCTCGGCTCTTCCAGAATATTGCTTTTTCTCTTTCACTTTTCCTCTCTCTCAGGGCACCTTGCCCATTTCCTGATGCCCTGAAATCTCTTTCTACGTGGCCAGGCATTTTGTTTTAATTTTTTTTTAATGAATTCAGCTAAGCGCCCACACATCCCCTTAACCATGGATTTGTACGCTCAAGAGAAGACACGGAGAGATGTTGATGTTTTTGGCTAGTATTCATGCCCTCAGTACCTTTTTTTTTTTCTTTTTTTCTTTTTTTTTTTTTTTTATGAATATACATGTGTTATTGGCTGTTTGCACTGGAGCCCATCTGTTAGAATGGCATGGTTCCTGCTCGCAAGTGGAATCAGACCCTCGCTGGAGGGGTTAGGTTGCAGGCAACCACGGGTTTTTTTAAGCGGAGCAGCAGGAGCCCTACAGAAAGGAGGTCCCCTTTGCCAGTCCTGGCACCACCTGCCTCCTTCCACATCAACACACCAGTTGACACTGTTGCACCGAAGGCCAGTGGGGCCAAGCAGGTTAGGGAAGGAAGACACGGGGTTCAGGGGCTGCCAGGAAAACTGCTGGTGTTTCAACAGCACCCTCGAAAGAACACGGGATGCTTTAAAAAAAACCCCTGTGTATCTAATAACTGAAAAGGAAAATAACACTCCTGTGAGACAGAGCAAGAGACACCAATTCCTAGACGGTTTAGGGCATTATCTTAGATATGAGGAACTAATTTCTCCGCTTTTGAATAGACAAATTGCTCAGGGTTGCATTGGAGTAAGTGCTGTTTCCAGACGGCTCACAGTCAGCAGCACATGAGTCATCCTTAATCACTTCAGACACAGCCACCAACAACTCTGCTGAGCTAGGTGTTGCAGGAGCAGTCTGATGACTCCGGAGTATTTGGTTTTCATTTAAAAAACTTGTTTGTTTGTTTGTTTTTTTCCATTTTGTTTTCCTCTCCAAAATGAGCCCCAGCAGAAGCATATTTAACACATTGGGCCCCTCACTACAGGAGGGACATTGGGGTGCTGGAGTGGGTCCAGAGAAGGGAAACAAAGGTGGTGAGGGATCTGGAGCACAAGTCCTAGAAGGAACAGCTGAGGCAGCTGGGGTTGTTCAGATTGGAGAAAAGGAGGCTGGGAGACCTCTCTCTCTACAATACTTAAAAGGAGGATGTAAAGAGGTGGGAGTTAGTCTCTTCTCCCACTCTCTACAACTACCTGCACCAGGGGAAGTTCAGGGTGGACATTAGGAGGGAATTCTTTACTGAAAGGGTTATCAAACATTGGCACAGGCTGTCTAGGAAAGTGGTTGAGTCACCATCCCTGGAGGTGTCTGAAAGACACATAGATGTGATGCTGAGGGATATGGTTTAATGGTAACTTAGTGCTAGGTTAATGGTTGGACCTGATGATCTTAAAGACCTTTTCCTACATAAACGATTATATGATTCTAACATTTGATACCTTTCATCTGCATGAATGTAAGTTTAAAGGAACTTCAGAAAAGATGTGGTCTGAAAATATCAATAAACACCGACTTAAAATTTAGTCTACCTCTTCAGATTGTTTTAAGGGGACAGAGCACAGGACAGCTGTTTGCTGGTGGAAATTCTTAACACTGATTCTGATATGATGTTTAGATTTCCTTAGAGAAGTTCAATGTCTATCTGTTAGTTAAAAATTTTCATTTTTGTCTGATTTTGCAACTTTTTTTCCCCCATATTTCCTTTTCAAGTATCACTCAAACTGAAAATAAGGAAACCATAGAAAGTGATGGGAAAAGAATATGGATGAACTAGAAATCCTCACAGTTTGACACTTTCTTCATAATCCTGGAAAACAAGTATACAGTAAGGAAAAAAAAAAAGAGGAAAAAAAAAGTAGAAATCCCTTGAGACGTAATGAATCATACTCCTATATGATCAAAGCAACAGAAAAACTCAGTGGTGGAAAAGAGGTAAGTTGCCAATTAAAAAAAAAAAAAAATAAAGATAAGCAGAGAAAAATGCCTTTGGAAATTCCTTCCTAATTCCCTAATTCCTCTAACTGGATAACAGATATGCCTTGTGCTCTCTGTACAGGTAGGATTTCCTTTGACACCTGCATGGACCTTTGCCAGGGAAAGGTGTAGAACTGGGCCACGGTTAGCTCTCAAATGTAGATTATTTGCCATGAGACACCATGGCTCGTATCTTGGCTATGACGACAGCACAAATATTTTCCCACTCATACTGAAGATAATTGCCTAATTTTCTGTCCCCATTATTTGTGAGTTTGAATTTTCAGACTCTTCAGTTGTAAATATAAAACTTTACACTCCTTGAGAAGCAATCTGGAGCTAATTACAGCCTGATCTAGGCTTCCCTTTCTGGGGATATGACTTAAAGTGTTTCATGAGAATAATTAAGGATCTTCCTAGGTGGCTGGAGTGCTGAGCTGGCTGTGTCTTTTAAGCAGCAGAAATAAGACTTTAAGGACCAGGGAAACTTCACAGAAGACTAAAGATCTAAACTCAGGAGTTCCTCAATTCAAGAGGTATTTTTTTAGGCTTTTAGAGTAATTTCTGGTTCTATTAATGAGAGAAGAAAGACCTCAAAAAGAAGTGAGTATAGAGCCATAATTCTGCTGTTACATCAGAAGTATAGCTGTGGTCTTTGTTCAGTTAATATGAGGCTTGGTTCTTATTTTTTCATTTTCATTAGAGAATTTAAATTGAAGTTAAAAAAAAATGAGAACAAAAATGACCTGTAACTTTGTAGGGGTGGTGACCATATTAAAAATAAAACCCACCGTTAATCATCTGTCTGGTTGGCCAGCAGACAAATGATTGGGGAGATCTAGAGACCAAATCATTCTCTGGTCTCTATAAAATGGAGGGTGAGATCCACTCCCTTGGTGGCTTGAGGAAGCTTGGTTTTCAGCTGCTGAAGGTGTATTTACTTAAGCTCCATTAATGAATTTAATGTCTGTTATCTTGACTCCTTTTCTCATGAACCATGACTGCAAACATGGTCTTTTGAAGAAAAGAATAAGAAATACTAAATTTCTAGGTGATTCATCTACTCTGCCCCAACATCACCTCTTTCTTATTAAAAAAAGATCCTGATTTGTCCTTTGACTTGAAATTGAGCAACTTTTCAATTAGTAGAAGCCTTCTTTATAATTTAGCCTGAACATAAGGCATAACCCTTCTATCCTGCTTTGAGGTAAAACAAAACCAATTTTCTGTTCAGTGATTTTACTTTGCAGCTAAGCCTCTTCTGACTCTGAAACTAACAGCTTATTGTGCAGAAATTGTTGGCTCTCAGAGTGGTAAGACCAAGGAATGGAATGCAGAGAAACTCTTGCTTACTGCTGTAACAGCCAAGCCAATGTCATCTAACTTGGTTATTTGCCTCATCAGAAGTCTGGAAGCAGAAAAGTATAAAGGAGTCACACCATGTAGAGGAGTAGACAGGACAGGTGACCCAAAACTGACTAATAGAGTATTCCATCCCATCTACCTTGCAGATGCACCAGCTGGGAATTGAACCCAGGTCGCAAGAATGGGAATCTTGCATGATACCACTACACCACTGGTGCACACATCTGCTCCTGCACTGATGTTTAATAAGAAAAGATCCCCTAAATTTACGAGTTTCTTCTTCAATACCAATTCCTGCACTGATATCTAATCAAAAAAATGACCCCTAAATTCACAAGTTGCTTTAAAACTCATAAATCTCTTCATCTCTCTCCCTTCTCTCCTTGGAGAGAGAAGTCAATGAAAGCATCTCTCATCCATCTCAGTGACCAGTCCGGCCCAAACCTCAATGTACACCTATTCCGACAAACATCAAAGCCTCTTCTTCCTGTGGCTTTTTACTTCTCTAATCTTAAGGCTGAGAAATATTAAGAAAATATTTTGGTTCAACATATGTTTGATGGTTTTCTTTCTAAGAGCAGGAGACATCTGCTTAAGTATTTTGTTCATCTGGGTCCTTGGGAAGCAGAGAAGCCTGTTTTCTTCCCCCAGTGGAGAAAGACTGTGGTTCCTCCATTAATTCAGGACATCGGTGGGACAATGAAGGAATTGCATGTTGGCAACTCACATTTCCTTTAGCCTCTGGATAAAGGATTTGAGTTTTGTGCATGCTGCCAATCCTTTAACGATCTTACACACCCTATAATCACCCTAAAAATTTGGAATAAAAGGGGGAAAAAAGGACTGAAAAGGAAAAGAAAAATCCTGCAGGCTGCCTTAGCCAAATATCTTGGACTTGAGAGCTATTTGATCATTAGTCTAAGTATGGATAATCGGTGTAATGCTAAATAAAGAAATTATACACTGAAATGGAAAATTCACTTGGTAAAAGCCCAAAGAATTATTTCTTTTCTGGAAGCTAACATTCCCAGTGAAAGGCAAATGCTATTTCCTCCTCTTTGTGCATTGCTTCTTGAGGTGTTTAGCTGGTATGTGTATCTGTATTTTTGTAATACTTCAACGCTAGGATTCCCCTATGAAGTGTGGCTTCACAGTCTGCCAAGCACCATCGAAACATAGAGAAAAGATACATCTTCATTGTGCAGATTTAAGAGAGGTTAAACCCAACTGAGGTTTTTAACATAACCTTGTCTCCTCCAGGTAGTTTATTTTCCCTGACTTTTTGGTCTGTTTTAAAAAAGGACACTAGAATAAGATAAAATAATAATAATATTAGAATAAAATAAAAGAGATACTTTCCTTCAGGTTGGTATTTGTAATCTTTGCAGTGGGGGTGTTGTGGTACGCTGAAGAGTGCTTTCAAAAGGGACCAGTTCCCTGGGAGCCACTTGAAAAAGATATGTTAGCTGCAGAATTACAAACAGATGAATACATAGAAAAAAGAGATTTGATCCAGAAGTCTTTGCAATCGGGGTAGGAGGGTGCAATGAAAAGGTTTGGCTGCTTATAGGCAGGAAGGGCACAGGGGTGTTCAGACTTCAGGTCACCTCTCCCATTTATCTCTGCAGTGAAGTTGCAAGGAATGAGAAAATCTTTGCCCCAAATAATTCACAATCCAGGCATGAACAGGAAGAGAGAACAAAAAGAATACGCAGAAGAGGTGCTGAGAAGATGTGAAGGAGATAGATGAAGAAATGTGTTTGGAGAAATATGGAAGTAATGGAGGAGGCAAGTGGAAGACATTGCTGGGGAAGCACTCTTGGAGGAAGGTGCTCCAGGTAAGGGGAGGTGCAACTCTGAGGATTGTAGCCTATGGGCAACCCATGCCAGGGCAGGAACAGGTATCTTCCCATGACAGATATATTTTAAAAAAAAATAATAATTCCAAGGCATTTTAATCCTTTCATATTTCAATATTCTTGAATGGATCAAGGTCCTGTGATATAAGGATGTATGGAATGAGGACAGTCTCACACTTGCTTTGAACAAGAGCACAGTGATGGTCATGCAGAGTTATTGACTCTAGAAACACAACAGCCACTCACCAATGTTTGTCTCCCATATTTAATTATTCTGGATGCAGGTCTGTGATACCAAGACCATAGTGTTGCTCATTCCAGAAACAGCCTATTCTAGTGTTTTCTTATATTCATCTGAACATTCTACCACATGTGATGTGACCTTATTTCTAGTGGTTTTCTTGACCTTAATGAAAGAGCTTATTACAACACTGGCAATGAAAGTTCACCTCAAATTATCAGGCAAGCGTCCTCAGCACAAAACTAGTTTTCTCTGCCTCATATGGCCTATTGTGCCTTGATAACCTTTATTAACTGGCCACCAAATATTTCCCAGATTTAATAGTCCTTAAAGCACAGCCCTTTATTACAAAAGCACCACTGTCTTTAAACTGTTTCTAGAGACAACCTGTATCTGTCTTACTGATTAACTGAAACTTTAAATATTCTACCTGTCTCCATCTCCTCTTTAATCTCAGCATTTGTTTTGTCCAAATTTAGAACATCTGAATCTGTCCTGTGCAACCTGCTCTAGGAGGACCCACTTTGGCAGGGCGGTTAGACTATATGATCTCCATAGGTCCCTTTCTATCCCATATCATTCTGTGATTCTGTGAAATCTTGCACAGTGACGTATTTCATGGTTGTCTTCACACTGTATTTGAAATTGTGGTACCACAGTCATATTGTCCTCATGGTCTCATGTGAGTCCTTTTTACTGATCCATTTCTTCTTGTGTGATGGGAATAAAACTGTAGACTTTCCACCTTTATTTCTTGGAATTCAGTTTTCTGAAGACACTTGACAGTGCATTGAGCAAAGATGGCAGGGAGCTTCCCACCCCATAAACTAAGATCATAGCGTGCCTAAAAAACGCCCAACAACCAAGTTTTATTGAGTCCCCTGTGACCACAATGAAGTTCGTCATTTGGCAATGAAAAGCTGAAACATATATTTGTTTGCAGTAAAAGTAACAAGATATAACTTCACAAAGGGGCAGCAATTAATACCTATGTCCCAGTCAGAGTGCACAATATACCAAGAAACTCTTTGTTTTAATGAAATGGCTCTATGTAGACAAAGGTGAAAGGACCAAGTGGCTTTTGGAAAGTCACACAACACAACAAATGACCTTACAATTCCTGGACCTCAGGCCCCTTCCATCTCCGTTGATTTTTGTAGCTTCTGCTGGTTCAAGAAGTTACCAAAACCTGTTGCAGGATAAAATAGAAAGTGCAGGTTGAATAATGACAGAGGTTTTCCAAGAGTGAGATCTGTGGGAGTAATTGCAAGCCCAGTGGCATCCTACAAGCAGTTAAATGTGAGTGGACAGAGGACCGGAGGACATACCCATTCAGTGCCCACAGAGAGGGATCCTGAGTTGTCAGGAGTGGACAGAGCAAACGACCTCAGAGGCTTTTGCCATCTCAAATTTTAATGATTCCTTGAGCTGCACAGCTTAGAAATATAGGGACATGTGTTTAAATGATTCATGAGCTCCGCACACCCAAGGAATACTTTAGTTGTCATGACATCCTGCAATAGACTTGGCGTAGAGCAAGGCAGGAAAAACAAGCCATCGTCTTGGCCTGACTTTGCCAGAAAAGTCTCTAGTTTCTCCCCACTGATGAAAGTTGTCATTTCTCCTGTAGTTCCCTGTAGTGTGTGTTGCTGGCAGAGAGGAGGCAGAGGGAAAGGGGGAGGGTAAGAAAAAATAGAAAAAGAAAACCTCAAATCCTAAAAGTCATCATAACAAACTTGCTGCTGAGTGAAGTTGCTGTTTGGCTGAGCATGGTGACTGCTGTGCTGTGACAGATCCTGTCAGAGACGCACTGCCCCAGCTTGCAGGTGTAAGCATGACCTATCAAACTGAATGGGAGCTGACAGAAGGGATTTCTGCGACGTGAAACGGAGAGCTGACATGAAAACAGTGACGTGTGAGGGACTGAATCACCGCGAGCACAACTGTCACAGATGATGTCCAGAGAAATGACAGGAGAAAACTAACTTTACTTGATGTCAGTTTAGTTGTCCTTTGTGTTTAGAAGAGTAACTGTGCTAGGAAGGGGAAAATTTTAAAAGCACAGAGGGGAAAAATAAAATAACCAAAAAAATCCAAAACGGTGAAAAACACACACACATCCATTTCAGCTCAAAATCCAGAGCGGTTTTCATGTTTGTTTTCAACATTATTAGTATAGGTAATTCTATTTGTCGGGGGGTTTTGTCACACTTTCTTCTGGCTACAATGATAGTTTTGCATAAACTATTTTAAGACTGAGATTTTATTTGGTCTAATGACACCACCAAAGAAGACCTGCTCCAACCACTGCTATTAGGAGATTATACCTACTTCTACAAGGATGAGCAGTCGGGTACCTCTTCACAGCAAGGAGTGAGTATTTTCAAGGCATAATCCTCTGAGGAGAAAAAATAAAAATATGTACTAAGACATCTGAGATTTGTGTCACATCATGTTACCGACTTTCTGCATTTGACAATCACTTCATATATGTTACTCCTCCTGACACGCTTTTGTGTAGCTTGGCAGGTCTCTGGGTCAGTAGCAATCTCTTCCTTGCACTTTTCCAAGTGCAATCAAATCTCACCTAAAACAGGGATGTTCAGTCTGTGTTTTATGAAAACAACAACAACAAAAAAAAAGCCTAAGCTTAGAGTAGAAATGGTTTTACCATATTGAGATTACAATAAATATATAAACCTCTTTACTTTGTCATTAATTAATCAGTATTCAGCATGACCAAGAGTGGACAGATGCTGAAGACAGCATCGTTCAAGAGAGAGCAAACTAATCATGATCTTACTACTGCGTCTGCCTGGGCCAGGTTGGATGACATGACTGACGTGAAGGTAGGGAGATGTGAGGGGCACGATGGGCAGTCCTTGAGACAGAAAACAGGGCTTCCACTTCTCCCATACTTCTGGTTTAAATTAGAACACCAGATAAGTTTCTCTAAGCTCCAAAGCAAAGTGGATTCTGAAGTTTTTCCTTTCTCTGCCACTGGAGTGCCCTGAAGTAGATTCAATCCCATATTCTTTTTTCAGTTAAAGAATAGATATTATTCTTGCTTCTCTGGGCAAGCGGATAACCCCTAGCAGAAATTTCATTTGATAAGTGAAAGTATAGACTGGAGAAAGCCCTAAACGGTAAATTGCTTATTATGTTGTCTTAGTTGCAGTATCTAATTTGATGTGGTTTAAAACAAGACAAACCAACAAGCCATAAAATTCAAACAACTTGAATTAGGTCTGGTTCATATAATAAAAGAGTGGAGGCTATTAGAATTAATATTTTCTACTGGGGAAAGAATTGAAAGACTAACCAGTAGTTGTTTCTTCTGACCTTGGGTAAGTCTCCTTTTCTTCCTTCCTCCACCATCTGCCTGTTCTTTCTGTATATCAGCTTTTTGAGGCAGAGATCCACTCTTCTTCTGAGTCAAATTGGAAGTCTACATAAGTCTGTAGGACTATTTCCATCGATTCCCATCAGCAGTTGCGCAGTGCCTTGGTCAGCTGTGATACAACTGCATTTGAAGCCTCCAAATGTTTTTACATTCTAAATAACAGTAAATATCTCATCAAATTTGTTCATCTGGCTATCAAATCAGATCATTATTAGAGCTGATCAAAACCTGGAATATTTGTTTTTAAATACTGTTTCTTTATTTTCCTTTGTTTCAACTGAGGGGAACAAAAGCCAGAATTTCAGAAACGTCTTAGAAGATGGAATTACTGAAGTATTTTCTTTCAGAAAAATTAAAACAATCTTATTAAAACTTCAGATATACATAGACTGAAGAGCTTTTTTTGAGGTGAATGATGTATCAAAGTAAACCAAACACAATTATGAACTTTGAAAGTATTGAAACAAAATATTTTGAATTGTTCTTGGTGTGCTGAATTTTGTTGAGTCATTGTATATCAGCAGCATGTTACAGTTTGGGGAAACCACCATTTCTGAACAGTGAATCCCCGTTTTCTGAAAGTTATTTATCCAAAAACTAATTCAGCTCTTTGTTACAAAAGTTAATTTTGATCGTAGGAAGAAATCACATAATAAATGGTACATGTGATCAAAGGTGTAACAAATTGCTCAGACAAACTGAGATTATGTGATAGATTTTCTTTCTTTGAGAATCATAGGCATATATGGCACCAGCCACAGTATGATAAAAGACTTGGAAGAAACTAACTCCATGTAAACATTTCTCATTCATTATCTTGGGTTTCTGCTACTGTGTGACAAATCATTAGTTGTAGTGTAAGGCAAGCTTTAAAAATGTAATTACTTAATCATGCAGTTAGTTTCCCATCAATCCTACCAGCACTTGTTCTTAACTAGCTTTAAAGAACAAAATTAGGAGTAATTTGTAAGCAAAAGTAATTGAGGAAAGGCTGATATTGCCAAGGTGTTGACAGCACAGCACATGGTGTTGTTTCTTTTAATTCCCCAGAAAAGCAGTGGTCTGCAAACTTTGCTGAACAGCACTGCTGGCTGGTGGGGCCTTAAAACATGTCTTGGTGTCCTATCACTGAGGTCAGGAATGACGTTTTTCCTTTTTTTTATGACACCCATCAAAAAAGGTGACAGGAAGGTGCTGTGGGGTCATTTAAGGGGACGGAGAGAGGACGGATCAATAAGATCTGGATCTTAGGTTCCAAGTTGATCCTGTTTCATTTTCAGAGATCTCAGCATCAGGAACAGCTCTGACCCAGAAAAGGGAAAGGATGTGTTGAGAGCAAGAGGAATCAGAGCTCGCAGTCAATGATTTTTTGTACTTTCGTAAAATTCCAGGGCATCAAAATTAGGATAAAGTAGAAATGGGTGGTGAATCAGAATTCTTTAATGTGATCTGTTTCATCAGAGTGTGTATTCATCAAAGCTTAAATTGTCACAAGGAAAAGATTATTTTTAATGCTTTTCTCACTTGTGAAAATTTTGAAAAATGTTTTAAAATTGTTCAAGAATCTGGTCTTCTAATTTCCCAGAACGAGAAAGTCTAGTCTCTTGATTTAGATCAACTTGTGTAGATGCCCTGCCTGTCTGTCTGTCTGTCTGTCTCTCTCCCTCTCTATCTATCTATCCATCCATCCACCCAATACAATCCTGAAATAGTCAAAATGAAAATGAATAATTTTGAAGATGTTAAAATCAAAACTAAAAAAAAAAAATATTCTCATGCAGACTTTATTCTTGACATAATAATTATTGGAGCTGTCTGGAAATTAGTCTACCTGTTCTACAAGTGAGTTAATTTAAAAAAATCATGAGTCTTTACGAAGCTAGAAAAGGAAGAAAATTATATTTTGGGGAAAAGAAAACAGATGGGCCTGTTCCCAGGATTTCTTCTTCTTGGGTTTATTAAGTTTCCATGCAGGATGCTGATGGTGGATTTACACTGTTTAGGGGGATTCCTTTACACCTGTTATGTATGTTATTGGGTGGAAAAAGACCAAGGATAGCCAAGTCAACTGGAAAGAAACCAAGGAGTTTTCCGGGGAAATCTGCCTGCCTTTTTTCAAATGTTTCATCAGAATTAATGTCAAGATGTGTCTCTTTTGAAATTGGCTATTTTTTTTAGGAAAATTTGTTCTTAATTTAGGAGGAGGAGGTGCAGCATCAGTTTTCACTGTTTTGCAGCAGCCAGCAAGGCATTATGAACTCTCAGGAAAGAAGGAAATTGTTTTCTGATATTGTGAGCTATGTCCTTTCAAGTGCTCACAGAGATACAACGGAAGAGTGGCTTTTCAGAAAAGAGAGTCCTTTTGGTCGGGGATGAGGGGTGGAGAAGGATATTTGTAGGGAATGTGATCTGAAGAAGAAAGTGGAAGTAGCTTGTGAAAGTTAAAGTTAATTGCAGAAGATGCTTCTATCCTGGCTTAACTGAAACTAATTACGTGTGATTGCAACACATTTCTTTTAATAATTGTGCCTATGGCTTTATTTAGGACATAACGTTGAAATGATCTCTAAAGGCACAGTCCTCGTGATATTTGATACGATCACAGCATGTTTGTGTTAGCCATCTCTTGTTTCCACAAAGGAATAAGAGGTTTAATAAGAACCATGTGCTCACCCAATCTTAATCACTTCTAAATCACTTGAAAGAGCTGCTGTTGCAAATCCTGGCTTTATATCATACACTTGTCTTGGCTACGAGTTGCAATTAGGGAAGGAACAGAAGGAAAGTTACATTGATGGTAGAAAAGTGTTGCACAGCCACAGCTACAACGTGCTGGTTTGCATGCCAGCAATTCAAAGGGATGGAGAAAATCACACCATAAAATATGCCCAGGTAATTTAACTCCTCCTATTCCTTAAAGACATTGGATGGGAAGATAGTGATTTTCATTTATTTCAACCATCAAGTATTTTAGCAAAAGAAACAACTGCACCTGCCCTCTAGGGTTTTTTTTGCACAAAAGGTGAGGATGTGAATAGTGTTTTTCTTGTGATGGGCTGAATGAGGGCAGGTTTCTATTGTTTTTTTTGCAGACAAAAGCAAAATCTCTCAGTTTGGTCTTTGAGTCGGTGCTATGATACTCGGCATTGATCTAGGAGTTGTATAACCCTATTACTGAAGCTCTGGAACTGAAAAAAAAAACCCCACATGCTAGAAGTGTATTAAGCAATTGCTCTTAATACTGCTGCAAAAGCAGTTGCTGGTGCCCTTTAGCCCCCAGGCTTCCTAAGGAAAAGCAAGTGAAGAAACTGAATATTGGACAGTTTTCCAACCTACTTAAAAGACCTGTTTGGAGGAAATAGGATTGTGACAGATAAAGCCAGCTATGATATAATTGTCTTTATTTCTTGGTCCAGCTGACCCAGATTAGGGTTGAAAATGGTGAAATTAATCTACTTTTAATGTTAGACAGTTAAACATTGGATGCCTAGATCTAGTGTAGCTGGGTTTGTACCAGTAGATGGAAACTGGTACCTCCTGAGAGCTCTTTGCCTGTCTCTCTGAAGAGACCTATGACAGGAAGAGAAAAGTCACTGTCTCAAAGGATCGCTTTTTATTGACTGTGAAAGCACCCTTGAGTACCTTACCCTAGACTCAAGTAAATAACATTTAGAAACCTAAATGGGAATAGAAGAAAAATATTTGAATGCTTTAAGCCCACTCCATGACAGAAGGTGAAGCCCTGGGCTCCAATGGAACAAGTCTCTCTCCTCTAATTTTGCAGTGATGTATATTTGTACGATAATTGAACCATTTCTGCAAACATCTTTTCTAGCAGTTTCTTGTGCAACTCTGTGGTATTTGTCCAACATTAACATTTTGTATTCAGCAATGTCTAAGGCATTTGAGGGAAGATGAACCGACTTTACACATCCATAACACAGGAAAAAGGTAAAGCGACCAGAATGGATTAGCTGAGCAGAAATCATCTGCTCCTCCCACCAGACTCCAGACCTTCTAACCTCTGTCTCTAATGATGGGTCTTGTTTAAAAACTGCATAATGTGATGGTATTTAATAAAAGAAGCAAAACTGCTACACAGTGCCACAGATTCACTTGCTGAACATGTCATGAGGCAAAATTTTATAGGCATTGTAAAATCTTTTTACCACACACAGCTGCATTACCCAAAATGACTCAAATCTGCAGGGCATCTGAAATGCACACTACAGCAATAATGGGCTTTGCTGCTTAAAAAGTGATTATGACTAATGCACAAAAACAATTATCACCAAGCTTAATTGCAAAGAATTAAGCACAGTCTATACATGTGTGCACAAACACACGGATATATGCACATATACATGGTGTTCTATATCTAGATTTTTACTAGAAAACAGAACCAAACAAAATTAAAGATGAAGGGAATATAGGTATTTCAGGGTGGGAGAGAGGGAAGGGAAACCGAAACGAAAAAAACCCCAAACCAGAAAGCGTTTGTTGAACTGAACTTATGGAAGCCAGCCAGAAAACAGAAGCAGGGCTCTCATTGTTAAGAGTAAAGAGTGTTTTACTAAGGGTCATAATTGAGTTACGTTTAATTGACATGTAATTGACAGCACACTCATTGTGGGAGTGAACTTCAGTGGATACTCCGGTGAAGATTACAAAACAAGAAAAAGCTTAAATTCTATTTATTATTTGAGTATATCTTCCAGCAATGGAGGTCTTAAAGACTCTACAAGCCAGAGATTCAACCTGTGTCTATTTTTCTTGAGTATGGATGAACTTTTTTTTCATCACTTTTTCTAGCAGCTTTTTGAAAGCATTCATGGTTTTGATACCTGTTGTTATGAACTTCCATATCTGAATTATCTGCCTTGTGTGCTGACACCATCTCAGGGCATCAAGACTGACTGGCTGAATGGTCTGGAAAATACCAGTATTTTTACTGTGCTGGCTAAATTCAGGACAACATTTGGCAATCCATGCCTGGCTACTACCCAGCTCTGCCAGACTGAGTCAATGCAGTGTCAGTAAAAAGTCTTATAAACAGAGCAGGTATCAACTACTTTATTATAATCATTGTTTGGAGAGGTTATTGCTGTTTTTTTGTACAGCTTCCAGCTGTGGTGGTCCTCAAAGAAGGACAGAGTTGTGATTAAAATGGAAATAATTAGGAAAAGCCCTCAACTGTTGCCGGATTCATTGACTTCAAGAAAAGTAGGTCAACTGATGTCAATTGGGGGCCCCACCAGTTGAGTTCGCTCTTCTTCTGCTTCAGGCTTTTGCTGTGACCTTCAGTAATTACACCATACAGCAGGCACACAAGCAGAGTGACTAAGTTTTTTAAAATGAGGTGGATAAAACACCAGAAAAATACAAGGAATATTATTAGTACGCATTGCAGTGAGGCCCATAGGCTGGAAAAGGCAATATTTGTAGTGTGCAATCAAACATGGGTAAGATGATGCCTGGGAACACTATGTTGCACTGGCAAGGCTCTGTCAAGCAATCCTTTCACCTCTGGCTGTGGATCACTGTGTTAATAACTGTGTCAAGGCTTCCTTGATTCTGTTGCTACAGATTAGTCTTTTGATGCTGTTTTAGACTCTCCGTCTGTCTTTGAACTAGTAAACCTGGAACAGCAGGTCAGTGGCACAGCGTAGTTCCTGCCATTAAATTGTAGTCACTGGATTCTGCTCAGCTCTATTTCCACAGACATTCACATAAATGATTTGGGCAACTTCATCGGGAGCACTTCCCATCGCATAGTTTGGCTTTGGGGGTGATGGGGAATGGCTATACGGATATAAGCACAGCTGTATCCGGTAGGCTGAGTGCCAGAATTGTCCCTGGCTCAGTATAAATATGTAGTTTGTGAGGCTGAAGAAAGCCCAGTATACCTCTATGGCATCTATTCGCCTTTTACTCAAGATATCTGTTGTTCAGAACTGAGGCTCTTGAATGTATAATGAACACAAAAAGTATTTATTGACATGAAGATGAGAAAAACATGGGCTTTGTTCTTGGCTGCTGTACAGGCGTCAACCTGGGGGGGTGTTTGGCTGGATTTCTTAAAAATAACTAGAAGGTGAAAAATGTGGGGGCCACAGTGATTCTACGGTACTGCTATTATACTTAGGGTTAATTTCACTTAACCTAAAACTTAGGCATGTGATGTTAACTCAACAGCTGCTACAGTGAAAAGAAGAGAGGCAGACTCCTTCAGAAGAAAATTTACCCCACATCTCTCAGAGGTCTTTCTCCAGACAGCACAAATTGCCTTCTTCAGGTACACATTATCCTCTATCAACAATTAAAGGACCCCAGATGACTGACTTGGCATGTATGCCTGACATCTCAATGGTAAAATTAAGGCATGACTTGCATTCACCAACTTGGGGTTTGCTAAAGGAGGCCAGAACATCCAAAGCCCCATGAAAGTACATGGGAACTAGGTGCCTAAAGCCAAACTTTGGGTGGATCACTGCTCCTTACTAAATTGCATAGGTGCAACAAACTCTTTCTTGTAGGGGAATTCACAGTCTTTTTTCCCTGTATGATGGTGGGTTGATAGCTGAGGAGTAAAGTTTGATGCATGTCAGTCAGGACCCTGTATGGAAAGCTGCTTAAATTTACCACTTATCCAGAACAAGAACCATTTCCCTTGTTTTATACTCACTGACACAATTATAGGGAGCACCAGAAAACTGAATTGTTTGAAAAGGAATCACCTTTCAAAATCACAGAATCATAAAATGGTTAGAGTTGGAATGGACCTTAAAGGTCATCGAGTTTCAAAAACAAACCCACTGGAAAGAATTAAGTGGGATGCCCAATTTTTTATTTTCTCTTCATTCTTTAATTTCTACCCTATCACCTCTAGAATAGCTCACACGGATCATAATGTTCCTTCTGAGAACTCATTAACAAATTAACAGTAGGAGAGATTAAAGTCTTCAGACACAAACCAGGATTCCACAGGGCCTACTCTTACATTACGTTCTTGATAGATGGAATTATATCATGAACTGCTGAAGTATATTCCATATACTTAAATTTAACTGTTTGAAAAACAGGAAAAAGTTCTGTAAATGTTTTAAAATTTAAAGTTGATTAAACCATTATTATTTTAATAGAATTTGAAACCTATTTGTATGAGCTGTTTCATCTTCAAACATTCACATTATATTTGAAAAATTATTTCTGTGGTTTTTACTGTTGATAAACTGGAGATTTCTTGTGGCAAATTTGGTGTCTTAAAAATTCAAAGTTTGAAAAAGTGTCAGCAGAAAAATCTTATATTTTACTCAAAGGCTGCTGTGTTTTGCATTTCTGATTGGAAAAAAAAATCAGAAAAAAAAACAATTTATTAGTTCACTAGGAGAACATCTGTTTGTGATTGACTTAAATCATCAGTCTGGTGTTTTGTTTTGTGCTGTTTTTTTTTCTCTTGAGAACCAATCTTCAGGCTTGTTTCTATCCTTTCTAATAAAAATCTAAGATTTTCTCTATCAGTTTTGAAAAGATCAAAATGCTCAATTATCACAAGGGTAGAAAATAATAGTGATTAAGTTGAGCTCTACACCTCCCAGTAGAAAACAGATATTTTTTATGGAAAGCGGCCACAGCTGCACATAACAACATGCATTAGTGCATCTTGCAGGGAAATGAAATCGAACAGCAAGACACGATCATAAGCCTATCTTGGAGTGTAGTCAATTTGTCCAGTAAATATTGTGGCATTAACAGTTTTATTTGTTGATCATTTCTGATGTTAATGGTAATGGGCCCCTTTGGTATTGGGATATTTATGTCTGACAGTGTGGTGCAATTTACATTAATAAGACTCATTAATTTCAGATGGTTTCTACAATGGAGGAAGGAAATATTAGAAGCATTTTGTGCTTTTTTATTTTTTCAACATTAGTCTCTCTCTCCACACAACTCAGAGTCACTAAGCTACATTGCTGTACAACAATGAATGCTTCCTTGTTGTTGTTATTAATGATTTGCTTGCCTGCCAGTATTCAGGGTGGGTAACTGCCTCTTGGAGGAATTATCTTACATCCACATCTTGCTTAGACTTTTTTTTTCCTTTCTTTTTGCTGGGGGAGTCTGTGTGGAACTCATAATTCCAAATAAAAGTGGAAGCATTTTTGTTTCCTTCTCCCATTTCCTGCATCCTCTTCATTTCCATGATGATAACAATCCCAGCCATCAATTAGAATCTGGATGCTAAAATTAAGCACAACTTTGTGAGAGGATCCATGGCAGAAATGACAATTCATTCCTTGAAAACGATACAAATGACCCAGTTCTTTAGTGTGTTCAATTTTTATAACAGGAAATAGAAAGCTAATTACTGGTTATTAAGGGCTTTCTAAATCTCTCTCTCTTTTATTAGTTGGACAATGAACAGTTACTTTGTATGAGATGGGAAAAGTCAAAGCAAATAATTTATTGGGGCTGATTTCCATAATGGGTTTTCAGGCACAGACTCATGGCACTGGAGGCTGACATGACTGCCACTGTCCTGCCTTAGCTTCAAAATGTTTTTCATTCCTCGTGAAAATGGAAGATTCAGCATTTTAACTCTTTAAAGCTCAGACAGCTCTACTGCACAAAAGTGCACAGCCTTGCAATGTCTGCCTCCACAATGCAAAGATTCTGGGTTGGTTTGGTTTTTGTTTTCTTTGCTTACAAAATCTTTGCTTGTTTTATTTTGCAGAATTCACTGGAAAATGTGTTCTTTTTCAAGCAACCTAGAAAACACGCTACTTTCTTAAGGAAAGTATTATATAGGTACCTATTGTATAGGTAAAGCTGATGAGTTGGGCTTTGGAATTAAAACGTGAGGGTTTGGCTCTGGAGAGAGAAAAAAAAAAATAAAAAAAAAAAAAAAAAAATCAGGATTTCACTCAGATCCCATTGAAAGACTCTCTTACTGACTATAGCCCCTGAAAGGCCTTTCTGGAAAAAACGGGCGTTGTTCCGTAAGGTGCATGCTTTTTCTGGAGTTCTCAGCTTTCTCTCCAGTGACTCAGCACTACAATAAAAAAATATCTCAGATTTCTCTTAAAGTCTAGATATGAAATGAGAAGGAATGCGTTCAGAACTCATTAAAAATGTGTTAATGAGGTCCAGCCTGAAAAAAAAAAAAAATCACAGCTGGAAAGCTCATCATCTAATTCAGATAATTATTGAGGTTTAAAAAATCTTGTGTAGAGAGTAATCTTATGTACGTTTTTACAGGTGCATAGCTTTTGGGTCTTCTATTCCTCCTGCTGAAACCAGGATCAGCAAATGGCAGGCAGCAAAACATGTACTGAGGTGTTAAAAAAAAAAGTATTTAATAAATGGAAAGTAACTACAGACTGGCAATTAGAAAAAGACAGTAACCAACTTAAGGAACTGAGTGAAGTTAAGGACAGTGAAAACCCAAGTTTACTATATTAGAAAAAAGATAGGGCTCAATAACCAACTGAAAACTGGTTTGGGTACCCAAAAGTATGAATGAAATTAAGATAAAGAGGTCAGCAAAATATTCACAGAGGTTCACAATCAATGTTAGACACAATTGGCAGATGACTGAAGAAACAGCTTGTTGTGTTAATATATAAAAATAGTAAAGATCAGCATAACTATGTTAGAGTTTCAATAAAATTATGGGAAGCATTAAGTTATAATTATTAACAGAAAGTAAGTAAAAATATATTCATGTAATTGCCAAAATTACGACAGAGGGAAACAGGCACCTCAAGTCAAACGTGATGTACCGTTTAGACACAGTCAGTCACAGGTTCGATTTCTAACCACAGTGTATATTGGGGATTCGCTCCCACACCTTCAGACTCTTTCAAAGTGTTCCTAACCAGCTTCTTTTTTCTGTCAGTTCTTCCTTTACTGATTGGATAAAAAGAGGAGGTCTGGTGAGAACAAATAACCCTACTCAGAATTCCTCCATTTTCATTACTTGTTGACAGTTTCATTATTTCTGTTGAAATGAACCGGAAGCGTAAATTCGTGTTCTTCCCTTTCTCCTGACCGCAGGCAGACGCTTAACAGCAGTGGGAAAAATAACTGTCTCCCCATCTCCCTGAAGCAAACCAAAATTGCTACCCCTGGAGCTAAGTGAGATTTCAGGGGCAAGCTGAGAAATGCACATTTCTCATGCTGATGCACTGATTAAACCTTCCACTCTGTGTGTGCAAGTTCTTTATTTGCATCAAAGACAAGAGTGGCTCTTTCTGTCAGGCAGACTCCTCTTTGACGGGTGCTTTCTGAGGCTGCCAAGGAAACATGTAGTAAAATAATAAAGGGAGATATAAAATAAAAATAACAATGCGATGGAGCAAGTTTACTATGTCGAATTAATGTCCTTATGGCACTATCATAATAACTTCCCTTCTTTATATTTACAGGGTGACTGCAGAGAAGTACAGATAAGTTTTATTTACAGCCAGTGTCTCACCTGCTTTGCAGCCAGACAGTTGTCTTGCAGATGAGCGTTTTGTGGATGACACATACAAGTTCCCCAAGACTACAACTTTAGTAATTCACTAAATATCAGAGTAACACCTCTGCTATAGAATTCACTTGTCTGGGGGACTAAGCCATTTCTGGTTTGGCTCAGATCACCTAGCATTCTTCCAAAGATTTCCATGTGTGTTTTGGCTTAATAAAGGCCAAGAACCATTTGCAATAGGACACTTGGTTTCATCATCTCTGCTTTGGTGAATAACAGTAGTGTGGCTGCTTATTCACCTGCACCAACAAAACTGCATTAAGAGGCATCTTAACTCTTGATGCTGTGACTGGTCTTCAATGCAAAAGCCTGGGGAGTCTGATCCTGAAGGCCATTTCAGGAGCATGCTTACTGAACAAAGAATTTTTGAGATTTTGGGGTTTAGAAACCTTATATCTAAACCTGCCAAAATATATTGTATTATTTCACACACAATATAAATGAAATGTCTTTCCTTTTTGGTCCTGAAGTTGATTACATATACTTCACAACCAACTTGTGGGAATTGTTTATTGTTAAAGGTCCCCCTGATTATTTCAGCTATTAATACCAATCTTAAGCAATGGAAATTTTGTCTCCCTGATCTAAGTCTCAATTTCTTCTTCAGACCCCACTCATCCTACACATTATTGCTCTCCACCATCAGACCAGGTCCACTTGTGGTAACAGGATGTTTTTACCCACTGCAGCACCTTTTGAACCTGTAATTTGTGGTCTGCAAATATGGCTTACTGTGATTTAAGTTCAATCCAGGCTGCTGGCTGACTTCTATGTCTACATTATAGGTGCATTTCACTTGGCTGCTGAAGTGTGGAGACCTGCCAACAATATTGGCCATGAAAATGTTTGAGAATTTGGTGGACTTAAAATAAGTCTCAGCAAGTTAGGAACATAATATTGCATTTAGAGTGCCTAACGTGGCACCTGACAATTTTTCAGGCATTAAAACCACAGCTGCATTTGGAGAGGGGTAGGGATTTTGCCTGTGGACCATCGGGGACTGCCAGTAAGCAATTTTGTATGGTCAATGAACAGAGGTAGTTGTGATGTCTGCCGCAGATACCTGATAGGCACTGTAATCCTTTCTACTTGTTTAGTATCAAGCTAGTAGTCCTGACTGTTTGCCCCTCTCTTGAACTTAGATACTTTAATACTGATTAATGCCAACAAAAATATCATGTTTTAATATATCCGTTAAGAGTTAGTATCAAACATTGTGAAAGCAATATGGCTTGGAGGATCAGCTGCGGCCTATTTAACACAGATAATAGTTATCATAGCTGGATTACAGACGCTTCCAGAGCTGTCTGTTTTGTGAATTATTCTTCAAGTTGCTATTTCCTTTTATTTTTCTGAATTGACTCTCCCGCTTATGTCTGAATTTCGCCTTTATTCACGGCTTTAAACCATGCTGTTGTCAAGTTATAGGGTGATCACACAATTTGACGCCACCCATAAAAGCAAGAAAAAAGCAACATACTAAGGTCTGTAACACAACTGAATTGATCGAAGGATTTAGCTTCAGAAAACCTATTTGTTTAAGGGCAGATTCTCCATCTATGTAGAATAAGACCTAATTCAGCCTGCCCTCTCCACTTGAATCATAGCAATACTTGAAAGTCAGGTACTGCTTAATGTGGGTGAATGAGACTCAGAGAATTACTTCTTACTTTTTAGGATAGGCACAGCTGAGACTTATATCAGATTAACTCCTAGTATAAAATTCTGTTTTATAGGAAATTCTGTACTAGTTTTTTGTATAATTTTCCCAAATCTGAGCCATTTGGCTAGAAAAAGTCTTTGTCCAGAGTTTATGTCCAGCTATTTTATTTTTTTTTAATTATTTTTTTGGTTGTTTCAGGTTGGTTTTGGTTGGTTTTTGTTGTTTGGGGTTTTTTTGATGGGCCAGAGGGGGGTGGTTTTTTAATATTTTTTTTTTCTCTCTCTTTTGAAGTGTTTCTACTAAAAGATCCTACTATTTCAGAGAACAAGCCGAATGAATTGTCAAGACACCATTAGTACCGCTTGAGGAATCACATAAAACAAGGTCAGGGTTGCTGCTGATGTGAAAGCCTTCTCAGATTTGGCCAATCTAGGAGTTTTTGGAAACTACTCGGTAATAAGACAGTGCAATTATCCAGTGGTTTAGTTTGAACTCAGCATGATTCAGCCCCTCATGTCTCCTAGAAGACTGTAGATCCTTGTCTACCTTTCATTGCTCCTTGGTCTCAGAGTTGGGCAGCCTGGGCCTGGCAGTCTGTAAAGTGCATGGAGACAGGGGAAAACTTCATGAGCAGCTTTATCAGGGTGCCTTTGATGTGGTGCTAGGGAAAAAACAGCCAACTCTTGCTATTAGCTGCCTCTGTCGATGTGAGCTGAGGTCTGAATCCTGTCGATAGATCTCTGCTGGCAGAGTGCAGATAGGAGGAAGGAAGAAAAAAATGCAAAGTCCACTAACAGACGATGTGGTGGGGTGATATGAGACAGATTTTGTTGCTGTTTCTGGGTTTTAAACCATAGGTGATTACACGGCCTGAGAAACAATTTGAGTTGTATCCTACGGAAACAAAACTGTCATGCTACCACATGATAAAAAATTCTATTTAATGCGTAGACAAACGCAAACAACATTCATCCTGGACCTTTTAAAATTCAGAATTTTCATGTCTAGCATCCTTTGAAGATTCTTTGCTTGCTTCATGTTTTTTTTAGCTGAGTTCAGTATCTGCCACACTTGGATGTCAAAGTGAATCCAGCAACTATTGCTGTTGGTTCTGAGTCTGTCTAGGTCCAGTTTCAAAGAGGAGGATCTTGACTATGGGGCTTCTCACAGTGCCCTCAAAGCTGTAGCTTGTCTTTTCCAAGAAAGCTGAGGAAAAAGAAACAAGTTAGCTGCAACCACTCCCTATCCCAATCTGCAGACTATGTTATGTGTAAATATCGCTTTGCTCATTCAAACAGTAAGGCAGACAGCTGTTTAGACGCGGTAGTAGAGAAGTCACCTTCTGAAAGGTGCTTGTGTCCTTGAAGAGAGCACCAGGATATTTTTGTGATGCACAACAGCCACGTTTGGGGTTGTTCTTCCACACCTGAACGTATTCTGTAAGTGGAATTGCTGTTGGTTCTCTGCTGAAAACAAGGTTCCCATTTTCAATGGGGACAGAGCTTGAAATAAATCTGTATTACTTTTTAAAAAATAAAAAACAATTAAAAATCACCCTTAAGAGTAAATTGAAGCAGATACATTGTCTTTGATCAAGTTACAAGCAGGCAGAAGTGTTAATATACTGGAGCATTTTCACCGCGGAAATGAATTACACCATAGGCCATGCAACTGTAAAGTCGAGCGGAAATTGTAACAAAAAAAACCCCAACGACTGAGCCTAAACTGTGAAGGATGTTGGCAAATGTCCAGGAAAAGGTACGGTTCGTGCCAAACTTGCATAAAAGAATGGTTTAACAGTCAGTCCAATTGCTATAACTGCCTCTTTTTTTCTTTTTTTTCTTTTCTTTTTTTTTTTTCCCTTTTCTTGTAGCTGTTTTTCCTATTGTAACTAATCTCATTAAATAAGGCCCATTGTCTCTCCCCCTCAGACAACAGGCTCATTCAGGGGAGCTGTGCTACGCATTGAGATCCTTCAGCAGGATTTGAAAGGGACAAGAGCTCATCATAAAAATAGGACGGATTGAGTGTGTTGCACCCTGAAAGGCAGGAAAAAGCCTTCACAGCATGTCTGAAATCCAGCATCATTTGAAGACATCTCTTGGAAAAGCTTGTGTGAAATCCTATCAATGTTTAAGATTATTGGAAGGTGGGAGAGAGAAATATTTTGGGCATGTCTGATGATTCCATAAACCTATGGCAGCATGACAAAAGAAGGGATCAGCCACCAGGATTAGTGCGGGGGCGATGGAAGGAAGGCAAAATTAAATGCAGAGGAAGGTCAGGTTTAAGAATCTGATCCAACTCCCTCAGTGGGAATGGGAAGTTTCCCACTAAATTATTAAAGAATTATGAAAACTCATCTTATAAAATACCTCTCCTCTTATCCACACCTTCCTTTTCTTGCAAGAATGCTTCTTTAAATGAATGGTGGTCAGGAAGAAGCTTCTCAGGAGACAAAAGAAGTCACCCAAAAGTTAGTGATAGCAGTAACACAGAGATCGGTAAATGAAAATTTTAAAAAATGAACAAAAATAAAGGACATAGAACTGTTGAAATGGGTCCAGCAGAGGGCCACAANTATTATTACTGTGAATAACCAGTATTTGCAACTCAGATTCTGAGACAAATCTAGGCATTTGGACTCTGTTATCTTAAGGGATTTTGTCAGTTGTGCTGACACTCCTGTGCTAAATCTATCCACAGGGTTCACCAGGCTTAGGTGAAAGGTAGCCATAGACAGACAAATTAAACAAACCCTTGACTGTTTCAAACTCTCAGAACTTCCTTTGTAGAATCTTATGGGGAAACTGATATCTAACAGCATACAGGTGCTACTCTAAGGAAAAAAAAAAAAATAGCAAAGAACTTGACTTAAAATTCCACTTTTGACTAAGCACCGGCAATATCTTTCAACCTTATTACAGAAAGTCAAGACCTTTTGGAATTTTGACTATTACAGAGTAGCACAAAGCTGGGTATGAAAATTTCTCTGTCTAGGAAAGAAACAGCTGAAAAATGGAAAGAAAAATATATGGAACCACAGTCTTTGTGTATAAACAGCATCCACAATGCAATGATAGTCACAATGTCAACTTTTAGGTGAGTTTTCATTCAGTGTTGCACCTATTGAGGGCAATAAGTGTGATCCAGGTGAACTAATGAACTTGTATCCTGGAGAAGGAGGTTCTCACTAAGGAAATGCAGAACAAAGCAAAAATTAAGCATCCTAGACCCTGGCCTGTAGCAACAGGAATAAACCACAAATATTAAGTAGATTGAAAATAACTGTCATGTTACATCACAGAAGCTTTATCCCTCAGTCCTGGCACATCTTTACACAGTGGTTATCATTAGTGGTTTTGGTTAAAAACAGCCAGAATCTGTTCTTTTCATTTCCATTAATTTCTTAAGAAACAGAGGCATTGTGGGTGAATCAAACTCAACTGGAACATGAAGTAAATCCCTCAGCCGTGGCCAATTTGGATCTCATTTTACACAGAGCTAATCTAGATTTAAACCTGCTGAATTAGACTGGATTTGCAGTCAAGTCAACAAGAGCAGACTCGAATCCTTATTATCAGGTATAAGAGCCTGGATGATCATCTGGTGGGTGTCTCGAATGCACGGCACCGGCATCATCTGAGCTGTCCTAATTTATACCTGGTGATCTACATCCCCAGTGGTTTTAGTGCTTTACACAAAAATTTTGTGCCTGGATTGTTGTCGCGTGATGTAGCTGGTCTGGTGATTCAGTGACGGAGGTGCTTCCGCTAGCAGCTGTTTAAACTATTTACAGAGGTAGGGAAAATATTTCTGACGACTTTTAATATTTGGATCCTTCAGTAAAACTTTTAATTTTAGGAAAAGTGCTTTTTGTGGTTTAGATCTCTTGCCCATGACATTGCATGCATAATGTACTAGTAGAGTAGGAAACCACTGAAGAATTATTTGATAACATAATAGATCTCTCTTGTAAATTTTTATAAGGGAATGAATTTTGTGTTCTTTCATAATAATTTTCTGGTTGTGAAAAAGTGTGCTCTTACCACCTTCCTGGAAATTCCTTACAGAAATTCTGAGACCTTCCTAACAACTACCATGTTTGAATAATGTGCATAATAAACAGTAGTAGTTCACCCCAGGGCACGTTATTAGCACCAGTTCTTATTTAGAAACACACAATGAGAAGAGACCGTGCTGTTCACCACATTTCATCCACTGCCACTGTTGGACAGTGCTGCCACGAGCGTGGCCCACTGGTTTTCTGTGTAAGGTCAGTCTGTTCCAGAACGTCACCAAATTTTAGAAATTTTCATTATACATCATTGTGAACAGTATTGTCTTAGTGACGATACGATTGTTTCACTTAAGAAGTTCTAATCCCTCTCTGTTGCTTATACAGAGAGTTTTTCTGTGCAAATTTGGACTATTTGTATAGTCCAAACACATTTATCCATCATTTTACTGCTATAAGTAAGCCATGAATTTCTGATGTTGCCTGATTCCACTCACTTAAAAATAGGATATGATGGTGTTTGAGACAGGAAGAATGGGATGAAATTTAGCTAACTCCACCAGCCACAGAAATGGACTTTTATATTTCAGCTGCTGTCATGGGCAGAGAGGTTGACTTCACTCATAAGAGAGAAGTGAAATATTTCTTAAGGTAAAACAGATTTAACAACATTAGTGTTAAATGCAACAATATTTTATGAGATTTGATGCAAAGGTACACTTGGTCATTCACTGCATAGAGGACAGGGTCAGACAAGCTGCCAGGAACACCCTCCTGTTGAGTCACAAGGTTCAGAAAGGACCCCCTGGTTTTCTAAAACTCCTTCTCAGAGAGGAGTTGACATGAGGCTGATTCCAACCCTCATCCCAGACTTGGTCAACAGTTTATGTCTAAAGGATTATATATGTGCAATCAATCCCTTCTATCTCATAGCTAAGATTTCAAAGTTTTAGTATACTGTGAGTCACTTAACAAGAATCTGTTGTGGCAAGGAATCTCTCAACCTCTAGGAGTAGAGCCTTAAGCGAGTGTCTTTACAAAAGGGGAGATCCTGACATGTAGTCCACTGCCATACTGGAGAGCTCACAGGGCTCTTGGGATGTCCACTATTTATACAGTAAGATAATTGACCTATAATAGTGATAAGATATTTAGGTCTCCACTCCAAACACTGTTAGGACTGTGTTGTCAGCCATCCCCCAAGGTCCAGGTACCACTTACCACAATCCCCACTGATGGCCATGGACTGAGTGGGGGTCAGGGTGGGATGGGGGGAAGAGGAGACAAACTGGGAGTGCACACCGCCTCAGCTGGTTACCACAGTCTCCTTTTAATTTATTTCAAGCAGTAACTCTGCACTGAGGCTGTCGGTCTCTAACACCATAACTTTAATCACCTGCAGGTGCTCCCATGCACACTGGGTGCCCCACTCCTGTCAGTGGAAACCGAGGCAGCAGATTTGTCAGATTTTTGGAAAGCATTTCAGCTGTTAAAATGTATATTCTTCCTTCAGGATTCATCGTGTCACTCTTCACACCCTATTGACTGAATTCATTCCCTCTTAGAATGAAACTGGGATCTAAAATACCCACATGTGGGCACCAACACTGTAGATGTCTGGAGTTAGGAGAGTTAATTCCCAGCTCAACAACTGGTTTGAATGTAGTTGTCTATATGTGGTGTCACTATTCTGCCCAACTTAGAGACATTTAATTATTTTTTATTTTTGTTTTAAATTTGTGTGTCTCACCTTCTGGCAGAACAGCTCCCAACTTTGACTGTACTTCAATTATATGGATTTAAACTGTAGCACATTTACAGTCCTGAGCCTGACTTGCACTATGAAGCTTAAAACCCAGAAGAAAATCTGATCTCTCCTAAGCCTGTGGAGGGAAACACACCCTCTTTATTGAACTTCTTACTCTCTTCTGGCACACTTGTATTATAAACTGTTGTTGATTATCTAATTCTTATGGGCATATGAGCAATGTCTCAATGTCGGTTTTACATTAAAAGGATGCAGTTTAAAAAACAAAACAAAGCCCTAAATACAGAAATAAAATATGTGTTTAATTAGGGCTTTAATCTTTCCTGAGCTCATTAAAAAAAAAAAAGAAAAAAAAAAAAGTAGGGAATGGATGCCCATAGGGTCTGATAATATTTTCCTACAGTGAAAACCTCCAATATATATTAGTAAACATTCATTTGTGTTAGTAATTAACTTCAGTGTCTGGATATCCATTTATTTCTCCTGATTTCATGTTCCTGTCCAGATCATTGTTAAATGAGCAGCATCATAATAGCCTTGATGGAAAGATTTGGACAATTGTTTTTCAGTTAAAGTTGAGACATAGCTACCCTGGAAGTCAGTATCTTTCTTCTAGTGCAAACCGAAAACAAACTAGACAAAAAAAAAAAAAAA
>VXBW01006865.1:535840-583340 GCA_013400375.1 Thinocorus orbignyianus
AAAGAAAGTCACCAGAGATTGTACATGAAAGTTGTTTGCTGTTGACAATGCAACAAGGTCAAGCAGGATTTTACATGAAAGCTCTTTGAAATCTACATCAAGGGGCCTGGTTTGCAAAGAGAAACAAGTGTTGTGGTGACAGTGAACATTGCTGCAGATCTGTTGCTCACAATACAGAAGACAATTTACGTTCTCCTTCCAAAAAAAGTACAAAAGCTTATTGGTGTGCAAATGATTTATATTAATATGTTAATCAGGTTTTCAGAGTCAACAACTTATGGCTGTGTTGTCAAAATAACCCCACTGTACATTAATAGCAATAAAAGAGTACTGACAACAGTGTTCAAAATACGACAGAATTCAAACCTTTGTCACCAGAGAAAGCATGATCTATTCAATGGTCATTGAATAAAGTTATTAGTCCAATGTTAGACAGAGTTTGTTATACTTCCATCTTTTCTAGTCTACTAGTCTACTTCTGGACTAGCCACACGTTAATTAATCTATTTGCCTCATTTTCCCCAGCTGGGAAAAGCAGAGTACCCAGGAACTTACTGGGTAAGAGATAACTGGAGTTTTCTACTTATACAATTTAGGTTTTGTTCCTTGTGTGCATTCTCCTGCAGAAGACACAACCTTTTGTTCTCTCTACCCATCCTAGTGACGCATCTTACAGTTCTCCCCAGCAACACACGACTTCATGGAGCTACCATGAACTCTGTGAACCACAATCTGCCTCTTCTGTTCCTCCTTCTGTCCACAGAACTTTCCATGTTCTATTCTTTCACAACCAGCTGCACACAAGTTTCATTTCTCCTTAAGATTTTCTCCAGTGTCTCTTAATCTCTTTTTGTAAGAAAGAATTGTTCTCTCTTTTTTCATTCTTTTCTATCTGTTTTTTCTGCCCATTTCTTTCTGCTGTTCTCTTATTCAGAAAACTTGTTTTTCAACTTGCTTTTCCAACAAAGAAACTCTTATTTTGCCTTGTTTTCATAGATCTACAGGCATCAGCCCAGTCTCTTGCACTCTTTTTGTTTAGTGGTTATCAAAACATCCTGAATTACCCACACAGATTTTTCGATCTTCCACCATGTCCTGTCTCACCTCGTCTTTGTAGCCAGTAGTATCTTTATGCCCAACCCTTCTCAGTGATGAACTCTATGGACAAAATACTCCCTACCTTAAAACCCTATGTCAATATACATGAAAGGAGCTTTAACTTACAGAGAGAATTGTGTCTGCCCTTCTCCTTGAAATCATGGCCTCCAGCTGGAACACCAGGTCCAAACTCCCAGGACATTCTGGGATCTTCCCACTCTAAAGAGCTGTGCCCATGGCAGCTGCACAAGGTATATGTGTTGGGTACTATCTTGGTAGTGGACTAGCAGATTCCTCTGCTCTGCTGGTCACATCACACAGGTAAAATGCTTCCATTTCACTTCTGGAAGACTGCAAGATAAAGCTTTGATAACAAGGGATGAAATCAGTCCCCCTGTTTGCTTACACGAATGGTGCTCATCTTTGTCTTCTTCCATTTTCACCTCCTTTCTACAGCTGTACTGGAGGTGATTCATGCTGCTTTGACTGATCCTGGCTCTCAGAGCCAGAGCTACTTTCTAACCTCTCTGTTGCAGCCTTCTCGCAGGGTGTTCTCAAGCCATCATTGTTTTTTTTTCCAAGATTCTGTGCAACCTGCAGCTAGTACCACCTCCTCAGACATCCCTGCTTGTCTCATGGCAGTCTCCTCTCCTCAAAGACACTCCTGTGTTCTTGGTTTGGTAAACAGGTCTTTCTGCTGCATGCTCTCAGGCTCGCCCCTGTGTTTTATTGCCCTGATATATATCATTACAGGTACCACCAGGAATAATATATGGAGAAGAAAGGGTTTGTTCCATAATGGGTGGATGGACTATAGTAGCACACTCTTACCTGTATAATACATCACTGAGATTACTATTTATATATCATTCTCTCTTTCTATTTTTCAATAAAAACCTGGATTTCATCACAGCTCACAAGAAGGCTTTGACTTGCAGCCAGGTTTGGTGCAGCGTCACAGATGTTTCAGATGAGTCAGCAGAATGTGCCAGGTTTGTCTTTAGTTTTCAGTGAGAGACGACAAATCTAAGAATACAGACCAAATCTCTGGGACTAGAATAGTACAGACATCCTGTGCCAATTAATGCTACAAAATATGGGGAAAATATGTCTGGCCAAAGCTCTTACGTAAATGTTGAATCTGGCTTCGTATCCGGGGTGTTGGCTTGAGTTCCTCCGTTTAATTTGTTATAAGAACATTAGGACAAAATTCTGTTCTGCATGGTTAGACCAAAACCCCATCTAATCCCTTTTTAGAATCATAGAATAGTTTGGGTTGGAAGGGGCCTTTAAATAGCATCCAGTCCACCCCCCTTGCCATGAGCAGGGACATCTTCAACTGGATCAGGTTGCTCAGAGCCCTGTCCAACCTGACCTGGAATGTTTCTAGAGACAGGGAATCTGCCACCTCTCTGGGCAACCTGGGTCAGTTTCTTACTTTCCTAATTGTGGAAAATTTCTTTATATCTACTCTAAATTTACCCTCTTTTAATCGAGCTTCTGCCTTTTCTGTGAGGGACAGTAGAAGAACAAGGTGATAACTCAGTACTACCTCCTCTACATACTCAGGGTCCATGACATACTTGCCTCAATCACTTCCTTGGTTTGATACTGCTAACACGGATTGTACAGAAACAGATTTCAGCTCTGCATTAAACTATAGCTTTTCTGGACTTGGGATAGAAATTCATAAAGCTGGGCAAAAAGTTATTTATCATGGGAAAAAAGAACAGACCTTAGAGTGACTTCTGACTTTCAGTTTTAAGCCAGTCAAATGTGTCTGAGTCAAATTTCAGGATTCCACATCAGTGCTGGATCCTGAAGCTGCTGTCTTGTACTTAACTGTTTCCTGAGTATTTTGCAAAAACTCTTTACATGTTGTTGACTCTCTTCCGTAACTTCCTGTTCATGATTAGAAGGTCCAAAACACTACTCCTAACATTTTTTTTTCTGGCTTTTCCTTTTTCTTTTTTCTTTTCTTCCTTTTTTTCCCCCCTTTTATTCCCTCCCTTCCTCCCTCCCTGCCTTTCTTCCTTCTTCCCTTCATTCCTTGCTTGCTTGCTTGTTTCTTTCTTTAACGCTTTCTTTCTTCTTCTTGTTCCTTTCCAACAAAGGGATGCAACACTTCAGGTAGTTTATAAAATGTACTGGACCCAGTATGCTTAGAATCCAGATATCTCAGTTCCTGTCTGGATTTTAAAGTTATTTTGCTTTTGTGCTTATTTTATAATAAATTAATCTTCATCCCTGACATAGGATGTGTCCTGGTTAGTATGGTATCTCTTTGGCCTTGACAATTTTACTCTACAGTTATGTACAGAGCTATTATGGATGCACAGGTTAATTAAAACATAAAAAGCAGCCACTGCCCTGAAGTGCTAATTTTATTTTTAGCTCAAAGGAGACACAATAGCCTTGCATAGTTTCTGTGTGGCTTCTGTGGATTCCTCTCATGGTTCAAGCCTCCAGGGGCTGGAGCAGCCAATTCAACCATCACTGGGACATCACTGAGCATCTCAGTAGTTTAGGAGCACTGGAAATTTTTTACCAAAGCTTTAAATGCCAAAGAAATGCAAGGAACTTCTTGAAAGATAGAAGATACACTTCTCTACTGAATATTAATTCCCAAATGTTATCCTTGATTGGCAGTTACCACACAGAAAACCTGATGTTTTGCACAGTCTTTGAACCGCAGTTCTGTCCTCCCCAAACCATTTTCCCAAATGCAGAGCAAAGATAGAGGAGAATTGCTAAGAGGTTTCAAAACCTCCGTTTCTGGTCATGCCAGGGATTCTCCAGGTAAGACAAACAGAAAAGTAGAAATTCCTCCAAAATAAAGGGAACATTTTAATTGCATTTACATTTTTATTTAAAAAGTAATTTCCTTGGAAAGAAAATGCTTGTTTGGTTCAAGGGGAGTTTAATGGCCATTGTTCCGCTGTGATTACTGGCAGTGGGGATCACTCTGCTCTGCCTTTGGGTTCCAGTGGGAACAGGTAAAGTCAAAACTCTGGGCTTTAAGCTGAAGAGCAAAAGATAATCAGTTTGAAGAGTGTATTTGTATGTCTTAGATATTTTTTGAGTCTGAATCACTGGGTTTTTTATTCCATAAAGAGTATGTAGATGACATGTAAATGTTATGTAAATTGGGTCCATAGTCCATTAAAGCGCAATATTATAATCACTAATACCCTATAGGCATGGACAGATCAACCAACCAAGTTTTATTTGATCTTTGTCAGAGGCAGTGAGCCTTTTTATGCAATATTTTGTGTACATGCCTTTATTGTGAAGATCATCGTTTCAAAATGTGCCCGTGCGGGATAAGTAGATGTTGTTGATGTGCATTTCTGCAGCAAAGTTCCGCAAGTGTATTACTAGCAAAGGGACATTTTAGAAACTGACCAAAATGAAGGAATCCTGCCTTCCAGTGAGAATTTCCATCTGAACTGATCACCTAATCAGTAGACTTGAACAACCTCAGATTGCATACAACACTTAGCCTTCAACACCTGCTACTTTCACCAGCCAAATTAAAAGAAAACAAGTGTATACAAAAAAGACTGGAGGGCTGTTTGGCCCTTGCCTAGGAAAAAATACATTCCTTACTAATTGGCACAACACTGTTAATAAACATTAACCGGTTTACACAGCCCTCCCATTTACTTAATGAAATGGTAGTTGAGGGGTTAATGGGTTAATTGGAGAAAGGAAATGAATCTTCAAATATATCAAAATCTGATAAGTGATTTAGCCTAATTAATAATTTACATGTCAAGACAATATTTTTCTAGTTACTACGTACACTTTTAAAAGACAAAGGTACAAATAATAAAAAGGTAAATTCACAGTAAATGTAAAGCTTACACTTTTAAGAGACAGGAAAATTAATTAATTAATGCAATAACAGCAAATGTTGAGATTGATTCTGTATCACTGGAAATTTCTTTAGTCAAGAATGAATTGTTTTATTTTAGATCTGAATTTGAGAAACCCAATGAATGACTATGACACCAGAAGCTGTACTGTGTAATACTGTTTTCCAGTACTCACGCTAAACTTGAATGTTATGCAGTGCTTCCAGTTCTCCATTGTCATCTGCTTAACCTCATCTGGTGACATTTAATGAGGTTGCTTGGAAGAGTATAATATATGTTATTTATCTTTAGCCTCCTTTTCTACATGAAGGTGATATTATGTTGGTTGGTTAAACAATCATTAATGTTCTCTTGTGAACATTCATAAAGGAAGGTGCTATCCTACCCACACTGGGTCTGAGGATGTGGAGTGTGACTTTGAAGAAGGATCCACCTGACCTCATAGTACTCGTTCAGTATTTACTTGTTCTTGTTTGATCACCCTTTTACTGTCAATAGTGGCACTTTCAGAGGGTGAGTCATAGAATCATGGAATCATTTAGGTTGGAAGGGACCTTTCAGATCATTGAGTACATCCATCAACCTAACACTGACAAAAACCTTCAATATTGATAAATATCTAAGACAATATCACTCCAAGAATTGCCCATCCTTCTCTATTACCCATAGGTGAAGGTTTGTAACTGATCTAAACTAGGCATACAACTGATGGAGACCATACAGAGTGAAATTTTCCACCCTGGGCACCACTAGCATTGCTGTAGTACAGCTGAAATTGATGGTAAGCTATCTATTAACCTCTTCCTTGGTCTTTCTGATCTAGTAATTAGGCTGGGTGTACAGCCAGAACCTGGTGCTCCTAAGGCAAGACAGTGTTCATACTCCATGGAAGTGAGGAGTGACCTAAAAGATGGGGAGCCCTGAAAACTGCAACCCCATCCCTGGGGTTTCTGCAGAATCATTCTTGCAATAATCAATGGCATGTGTAGGGTGATAAAGCATCTACCCTTATCTTGCATGCCTGTTAGGAAGTCATGAGCAATTGGAGTTCAGTTCTTCAGTTCTGAAATATTAAAGATCCAAGCTCATGAGCAGAGAATTGTCAAGCTGCTTTCTTGGATACACGATAATTATACATGAACTAGAAATCAGACACAGAAGATTACTAGTCTGGGGTGTCAGGAATAAGTGACGTGATTAAATTAGAAAGGCACTACTAAATCAGCCCGTGCAAACATGATCTTCTGCACAAAGTGGACTAATCTCTCCACAGCCATGCTGGATTTTCATTTTCGCACTGCATAATACAAAAACACTATAGACCTTATGTACATTCGTGCAAGTAGATCCATATCTTTAATTCTCCTTTAAAAATAATTAACCTTTAATAAATATAACAACATAGTCACATGTTAGTGGTGGAAAGAAGAATCCCTACATACATCCTTAAACAAAGATGGGACACGTGGGAGAAGGGGCAAAAAAAGACAAAGAATTGAGTGTTAATTTTTGCTAACAATTTTGGACACCTGAGTTTTTTGAGCAATGAAAGCAAATGAAACAGATGAAAGTGGATCTACATTCAGAGAAACACATTTGTCTTAAAATCTTCCTATTTTTGAGGACTTCTCTCCTGTGTGCTATGAAGTATCTCCTTGGTTAAGGGATTAGCAGACATGTAATGGATGATAGGAGGACAGAAGATGCATTTCACTATCCTTAAACCATCCCTGACACCACCAGATGAACGTCAGGTCTAGTCAGGAGAAACAGAAATGATAGGCATTCCCCTGCCTCCTTGAACAACTTACTCTATTGGAAATGACATTTACCCCTCATGAAGGGGTCCTGTACAAAGGCTTTTGCACCACAGGCATGACACAAAATTCTTTGGGGCTCTTCAGCGGGGCAGTTCTCTCTCTTGTACACGAGGGTAGGATTCACCCTGCAAAAACTGCCTACAGCTCTTGCTCATTAAAGAAACTCAAGTGTTCAACTTAGCGAATGTGTATTATTTCAATAATCAATTCTCCAAGTGAGGAAAATACCTATACAGATATATAATTTCCAGACTGTGTGTTGTCCCATCATATGATGCCATTTAGCTTGGAGGTACCTAAACTGGCTTTGTATAGATTTTCACATGAAAATAATACACCTGAATTTAGTGATGGTGAGAGACAATTTTAAAATAGTTACAATCCTTGACATATAGGACATTAGAGACAGTAGTTAATTAATTTATTACTTGTTTTCCTATTTACTTCCTGCCTATCTGCTTTTTCTGTCTATCCATCTATCAACCTATTAATCTTCAAAACCAATTATGAAGTACAGCTGAAAACACAAAGCTCTCATTCAGGGCTTTGTATATCCAAAGAAGAACCTAAGTGCTAGCTTAATACTTACATTCCTCTTGCACATAATTTATAAAACTTTTCTTCCTATTCTATAGACTTTGAATATGTGCCCTTGTCAGGACATGTGAGGTCACTGATGTTGTCAAAGATGATCTTTGTCAGTTATTGAAATGAGAACTAATTTGACCTAATCTAAGCTGACAGACAAAATGGTTCGTTGGTAAAACAAGCCAGTTCCAGAAACTGGTGCGAAAGAAGAGGACAGGAGAAAAAAATGTGAGTCTCCTTTCTCAGTTCAGGTTTAGAAAACTGGAGTTTTAATAAGATCCAGCACAAAGCATCAAGCCAGAGCGATTAGTGGGAGGAATGTGTGCTGACATACTTCTTATCTTCTATTTACAACTTACCTATAGTTTATTGTAGCTTATTCTTTTGCAATGCTATACAGTTCATTTCACTGTAATAAAATTATCATTATGATTAGTGATATCAATGTAGAATCCAAGAGGCATTGGCATTGTGACCAGGAAATGATTCTAAAAATATGTATCCCAACAAATATTATTCTACCAGGACAGAAAATTACTGTATTACCAGTAATACATGATCCTAACTGTGTCAGAAAAATAAAAAAAAAATAAATTGATTTTCTTGAAAGGGATAAGACTGGCTTTTTTTTTCAGCAGAGCATTTGAGCTTGTGCTAAACCTTGCTGAGCAGAAGACTGTGCTCTCTGCCTGTGTGAGTAAAGCTAGATATGAACTTTAGTACTTGTGGGATTAAAGCCAGGGAAGACAGGCAGTAGAAGGAAGATTAACAGCGCCCTGCATGCTATTAAAATTAATCACTTAAAATTAAAGATCCTCTATCTCCTGCTGCCCCTTGATTGTTGTTGATATGACAGTGTCATAACTGATATATTCAGCTCATGGATATCTCTTAATAGCTAAATTGAGATATTCCATTCCTGCACAGTCCCAGCATGAATTGAACCCAGCAGTTTTCAAATAAGTGTGCCCATTTCTTATTTATGGCTCTGATTTATAACAAGGAAAGGAAAAAGACAAAGGTAAAATAATATTAAACACCAGCACCTAATATTTAGCAAGCAGCTGCCTTTCCCAAAAATCCTGTAAAACTTTATGAATGTGACATCTCTTAAGCATTCACTTCACCCATCAGTGAAATGCAGTCACCTAAGGCGGCTTAGACTGCTCTGAACATTCTCCTTTTAAACAGCTTTGAATGGAAATTGGCTCTTTGTTCAAAGTAAGAATGTTTATGGAAAATATTCCTCTCATTGAATAAAAAAAGTGCTGTTTCCCACTGTCAAAACAAGCTTGTTTTGTTGTTTTGGCTTTGTTTGGCTTTGTTTGTTATCTAAAAAAAGACAACACTTGAGAGTACATTTAGAGGTAAAAGTCCTACAAATCATATTTTTTTTTACTGGGAAAAAATGGCAGTTTTGTGTTAATTGCTGACACCTTGGTGTTAATTGTTGACACCAAGCTGTGATACCTTGGTCTGCTGGGTGAACTATGATGCACTTATGCAAAAGGACATGTTAAGTACAAAACCATCAAACACTCTGCAGGATCTGCAAGCATTCAGGATTAAATTCAATAATGGAAAAGTATTAAAAATAATTCAATAATTAAAATAATTGAAAAATAGCAAAGAGGGAGAGAACAATTATATGAAGTCTAAAAAGGCAAATGCTTTAGTGGGGGCTGGACAAGTTTGCTGATATGGGTATTGTCTGAGGGAAATACTAGATTTCTAAAATAAAAAGGCAAGGTTCTTTTTACATTGAGGTGAACAAACAGTTGTTCCACTCAATAAGCAAACTTTAGTTTTACTTGTCACCAATTATAGTTATTTTAAACTTCTAAAAACATTTTTTTTAAACGGAAAGCTCTTCTAAATGAAAAAATACAGATCACATATTTACAGTTTATAGTTTCTGCCTTACCAACCTGCATCAAAAAAAAGAAGAAAAAAAATAGAAAAATATTATGAAATATTTCATTATTCACTGAGAGTCTTAAGGTTTTTCTAAGAAGCTTTGATGAAAAACTTTCCTCCAGATCCATTCTGAAAATCCTGAGAGAAGGTATCATGTATGTTTTATGTAGGGAGATCATCCTAGGACTGTTTGATGTTTGAACCTAAAATAACTTACCTTCCCTCAGAACTTAAACTAATACTAGGGTTTCTTTGAAGTGCTGTTGTTTTTCTGGCGTCTCAGCCTAAAACAGAAAGGTCAGGGAAGGAGCATTAAATGCTAAGAGCCAACCTACTTCTTTCCCTGGAACAGGAGATGTTCCTGTATATCAACAAAAGCCACTTCTTTTTTAATGTTTTAGTGAGCGTGGTAAAAAAGAGAAGGGAATGCCCTCTGATATTGGCAAAGAAGAGATTAGGGCAAATAGGAAGCCATATCAATGCATTTCTCTTTCATTTTTGATTCACGAGACAGTGCAAAAATCTATCTGTTTTCCCAATGTGCGTATGTGTATGAATTTGTATGTGTGTATTTACAGTTTTATGTGATGTGCATTCTTCTCCAGGTAGGCTCCTGTATTATGCATCAGCTCCATTCTTCTTACTGTTTTATGGTGTGTAATTTCCTATTACAGTACAAGTTAGATTGCAGCAGTGATATATTTAATAAAAAAATTAGATACACTTCTACTGCCTCTCCTTTTTTTCTTTTCCCTTCATCTGTCTGGGATACTGACCACATCAAGTTAGTGTTTAAAATAAAATGACTCAAATCACTGCTAAACAAGTAAGATACTCTGCATGCTATAGGTTCTGTCTCAGCTGTGAGGAATGAAGATGTTTTGTAAAGTGCTAATGCCTGCCACAGTCTTGAGTTATGGGTCACGAAAGAAGCAGAACACTTACCCTAGGGACACAAGCTATCCCACATGTAATATATTTTCCAAAAGTGCAATGTGCTCATAATTTCTGGATGTCTGTAAACTTAGAGTTATTACTACTGCTATAGTTTAGTTCAGGATTTCTATCCAAACTCATAACATTTCTAAGAAATACCTCTTTCGCTCTCTCTCTCTCTCCACAATTAATGTACAGGTTAAAAGGTCAATCAAACAAATAAACCAGCAAAAAAAACCACCCAGTTCAACCTTATAAAACCAGTGCTCTTAAGTCACTTTTCTTCTGGGGAGGAGTGAAAATGGACACCTCTTGTCACGCTCTGAAGATCAAAACCCTTGGGTTATTAGCAATCCAAGCCTGAGAACACAGGAGCTGAAACTGGTTGTCTCGTGTACTGATGTAAACTGCCAGCCACCTTCTACCCACCACCTCCACCCTCAGTTTTTTCCACTGAGGGTCCAGCCTCAGTTCACTGTGCAATAAAGCAGTCTCCAAATTCACATATATTCAAATTCGTAGGTAAGACTAACAGGTGATCTCAAAACACTTGTGATTTTCCTTTCAAGTGCTGCCTTCTCTCTCAAAGTTGATCAGTGTTACCAATATAGTAAGTTCTTCAACAAATTCCCATCATGACCAAATGCCTCACATGCCTTTGTGTTCAAACCCAGATATTCACAAGAATTGATCTGGGTAAAGAACTAGCTGAGATGCAAGGACTGGACATAACCCAAAGCAACTTGAGATAGTTGAACTTGCTTTGATGGTTGATTGGACTGCATGATAAGGCTGGGCTAGAGGGAGCTTTGAGCAACCTGGTCTGGTGGGAGGTGTTCTTGCCCATGGCAGGGGGTTGGAACTCAGTGATCTTTAAGGTCCCTTCCAACTCTAACCATTCTATGATTCTATGATAACTAGAAGTTGTTTCCAATCTAAATTATCATATCAATCTATGATTGACATTTTGCCCAGGTTAATTCAAGCCGACAGCACAAGTTCCTGTTTTAATCTGTACCGTTTTGTGTTTAACAGCAACAACCAAACAAGCGGTCTCAGGCAAAAAGTTATTGCAGAAACCTCTGAGACAGAAACTGGAGAACTGCTAGAGAAAAGATTAAGAAAGTCCCAAAAGACCTAAGACCAGAGACCACAAGGGGTTCACTAAAGAGAAGGAAGTAGTAGAGGCCCAGTGTTGAAAGAAATTTGATGTCTTTTCTAGGCTAGAGGATTTTGGTTGTTTTATAGAACATAACAACCTGCTCTTAAGTAGTGTTATAATGATAGGTGTAGCTGCTCTGATAGGTTGGAACCTGCATGAGCTGGCAGTTATACATGCTGTATAGTCATGAATGTGATAGTGAATATGCAGCCACATCTACACTAGCAAATAAAAAAAAATAAAATGCTAATATATAAACACGGGAAAGGAATCTTGATCAATCTCCTTGTTAAACTGGTGGTATTGTGCCTATTCTTCTTTTGGTCAATACTGCTGAACTCATTTTAAACCGTTCTTTGGCACTATTTGGGAATTAAAAGAAAGGAACTCTTGTCAGTGGGTACATTTATGCGATTACCTTCTTTTAGAGGTTAAGAGAAAAAAACAGTGTATGTGGCTAAGAGACAGCAGACATATTCAGGGCTAAAGAACTGGTCCTGGCACTGGTTAACTCTCTAGTTAACTTGCCCTTAAAGTACCAAATCAGTTTAATTGACTCACAGAGAGGAACATCCACCAGCATCCAAGAATGGAGAGAGATCTGATTTCAACATCCGGGGTTTTTCTCTTTCATCTTTTAGAAAATGCTTGTACAATAGCATAAAGACACAGCTGTGCTTAGATATCAATCATATTTTAACTTCTTTTACAGCTACCATCTGGATTACTGGCCACCAGAAGTACTGGAAATTAAAATAAGTGACTACTTTCAGTGTACCAACCACTGTTAGCAGTGGGAATGGTTTTGGGTTGAGGGATAATTGTCTCATTCAGGTTGAAAAGGTAAAAGAAGGGAAGTATAGTCAGGCAGCTGCTCCAAGTTATTAATCTTAGACTGTAGCCAAAGGAAGAGGACAGGTACCTGCAGAAGATCATACATCTCCTGGCTTCCAGTTCCTGGTCCAGAAGCACGAAGTCTCCCATAGGCTTATCCTATAGTTGTCAGCAGATGTTCTAAAGCATCCAAAAAGTTGCTTACCATATAGAAAGACCATAATTATTCTCTCTCTATGTAACATTTCCAATTCTAAAAGTAAGATGAATCTTACCCTCTCTGGCTTTGATATGAATGGGGCACATTAGAACCAGTCATTGGTACTGAGAGCAGACAAAATAATTTAGGGAATCTGTTCAAGACAGAGAAGTATGTACTTCGACAGAATCTGGGAAACTGAAATCTATAATGTATGTGGGACAAGGAGATCAGGTAATTTATATTGGTCTGCTTAGTTTTTATCAAGCTCATCTGGTGGGTCTGTAATGGACTGGAATGAAAGTGGACACCATGTTTAGATGAAGTCAGTCCTTTTTGAAGTAAAATAATCCAATTCATTTAGATGGGCCAGAGGCAGACAAGTAAAATCAGTCAAGCAGCAGACTTAATCTGGAATTGAGTTCCATGCCTTTAGGAAAGGAGAGGACTTTAGAAAACCTGCACTGTGCAGGTTTGCTGTCATGAGATTTTGCAAGGGTCAAGAGGACCAGCATAGATATGTCTTTATTAGGAGCTGGTTTTAAGGAGGGATACGGTTGGGATTAAGAGAATTCATAGCAGGATAATGTGCATTCCTTGTCACACCATGGAACAGGACTGCTCTTGTGGCTAGAGCTTCCCATTCACCCAGCTCGTGTCTATAGTACTATTTATATTTGCCAGGCACCCTTTCTCCCATCTGAGGGTATGGGACAAAGACTGGCTTGAGTCCATGGTGAGATTTCCTTCTCTAACCAGTGTGGCCAGATCTGTTACTCCCAAGGAACCAACAGGATAGGCACTTTGCCCTGAATGATTGCTCATTGACACCTTCAAACCATGTCTGGGTGGGATTTTGCTTTTCCCAGGGAGAGGAGCAAGGTGCTGTGAAGAGCTCGTGCCTGGCAGGACCTTGCAGCTGAGCTAAAAACGAGGTATGGTTTTCCTGGAAAAACATGCTTCAGATACAGCAGCTTGTGACAATATCAGTTGTTGTCAGCTGCCTGTTATTCTGTTGCCTACTGAATCTTCCCCAGGTGCATCCCCCCCAGCTAAGGTGTGGGACCCTGCTGAATACCAGATCCTTTTGTTGCACATTATCGTGTTAGCTAAGCTGTCACGAAAGTTGCCAGTATATATGTAGAACACAGAGATTAATCCAATTAAACCTCCACTGACTTTTCCACATTCCTCCCATTGCAGCCCCGTACCTCCTCACAGGTAGGCGTTAGAGCATGGGGAAGATTAATCAAATGATGTTTATGAAGTGGCAACCCAACACAAAAAAAAAAAAAAAANGGAAAGAGTGAGTGAGTGATTAAACAGCTCAGCTTTAACCCACCTTAACTGCTGGTGATCCTTAACCTTTTGGTGTCAATTTTAATTGTAAAGATGGATTTCGAAAAAAGAAAGGCATTAAGGTAAAAGCATTGCTCTCCCTGACCTGAAGTTTATGAATAACTTAGGTTTCAGATTTTTCCAACATCTGAAGAAGATGCCTAAAGACAGCGTAAGGTTTATAAAATCAAAGCTAATGTGAATAAAGGCTTTAGTGGGGGAGGTGGAGGGGTGGAGGGGGGGGAATATATCTAGGAATTGAAATTAACAAATATGCTTAGACTGAAATTTATGTAGTCACATAATAACACAGATGGTAAATTTTACTGATATATATTTTTCCCTGATGGAGAACACACAGTTGCAATCCAGCATGACAGATTGTATCCGAGGCTAAAACTGTGTCAGACACAAAGTAATCAGAAGATGCTATCATGTAATTTGCACTGGGGCCAGCCTGAATCTTGTAAGCGTTCTTTGTTCAGCTGCATTGAGTTGTATTTCAACTGGGGTTTCCTTCTGTAATAAACCTATTATTTTTTTTTTTCTGTTATTAGTCCTTCTTTTTGCTAGTTTCAAACAATGCTAGACCTAATAATTATCTGTTATTGAGGGCGTTCTTCATCACATAAAAATATTATTATTAATACTACTGGTCCCATCCAGTGAGTTAGTTCAGCCTGATCTGCAGCTCTTGGTGAGGTCAAATACTGAAATTTAAGTCATCATTGAATATACAGAGTAAGATGAGATAAATTTCTGCTAGTTCAGACATTTAGGATAAATTAGTTCATCTAATTAGGCTCCTGCTAGTGAAAAGGTAAAAGAAATGGTTCTCCAGAGACTGTTTTACCTTATCCCTTCCAGAAATTTATTTTAGGATGGGCAAACAACCCTGTGAGGATATTTGTCTCATCTCCAGAAGACTGACTTAAATGAATTATCTAATGTTTTAATTGCTAAAGTTAGAGAAGATTAATCCCTTCTGAGGTGGCAATGCTGGGGATTTTTTTACACATGAAGGGCAGAAGAAGCATCTACGCTGAGCAGCTATACAGTGTCACCCAGCTCTTTGAACCAGGGACAAACAAATTCTACTTGTGCCTGGATTTTACAGATATGTTGAAATTGTTGTCAATGTTTGTCATTCTGTAAAAATATATACGTGTTCTTCAATTCATGTGATGTGGTTGGTCCTTCCAGACCTGAATTTTACTCAGGTGTGTCAAGTAAAGTACATGGCTAGCCATTTTTTTCCATGTAAACTCCAAACATAATGTTCTAGCTGGCTATATTCCCTTTCCTTTCCCTCTATTTCAGGGGAAGGATAGGAAAGAATTGATAGTAAAGGAATTTTCTCCACCCACACCCACCCCCCCGGCCTTTTTTNTTTTTTGTATTGAAAGATTTTATAGCTGTGGTCTGTGTATACTGAGCAAAGGATCAGAAAATATGAGTTCTGTTCCATGTCTGCTTCTAGTTTGCTGGATCATGTTGCACAAAAGCACTTTTTCTCCTCACATTGGACCTGTGCTTTCATAAGTCTGACCTTCCTGTGGACCAGTGATTAAATAGTTTGTCTTGCACTTTGTGATGGATGTCCATTCATGTGTTCACTTTTACTCTGGTATATGACAACCAGATTAGAGTCAACACTGAAAAGAGCTGGGTTTGAAATCAAACCAGTGTCTCCACCCATCTTTGATCCAAAGAAAGTATTTTTCAGATCAAAAAGAGTGCCAGAAAAGCATAGTGGTGAGCACGGGCAGGCAGTGTGCTCTTCAGTAACTATTCATGAAACTGCTACCTTGGCTTCCCCTTCTGTAAGCAAGATAGAGTGCAACATCTGAGCTCACAACCGCCAGAGAAGTAAAGACCATACAACACAGGACATACTTTAGAGTTGCACAGTTTGCTGCCAGTCATGAATTCACGCTAGAGTTACGACCTGAAGGCTTTAGACCCTGCTTACCCTGACCAGTGTCATCCCAGGCCATGCAGTCATGGTGGTGCCAATCTCAGTGCACCAAACTCTTACCGGGGTAGCACTTATTGATCCAACTTGGATATCTCTACTTTCTGTTCCCAGTTCCTTAAAGCTCTGGGGTTATCAGGAACTGGAGGTGAGATCTTTCTCTTTCTCACACAGGAAGCAAAACCTGTTAAAGTCTGAGGCACAAGCACCCTCTGGAAGAATTAGGGCACTGCCTAAAACCTACTTTTCCTTGGATATTTTTGTTCAGCAAGTGGTCTTGTTATACACAAATGCTGCCTGTTATTACAGCACATTCTTGGCACTCATTGTAATGAGTTGGAGTCTTAATGGTGTAAGCTGTGAACTTGCAGCAATAATAGTAATAATACAGAAAATTCAGTATATTTTTAATGTCCCCATACTTACCCCCATTGTTCAATGAGGCTGCTCATTTTAAGAAAAGAAATTAAGCTGCAAAAGCTACAGCGGGTTGAAATAATTTTAAAAGACCAACAGAATGACAGCACAATAAAAATGACAGTGCAATAATGTTCATTTAGAAGATGGTTTCCATCCAGAACTCTTAAAGCACTTAAGAAACTTTGTAGGTAGGGAACTAACTGGAAGTCAGGTACTTTAGGAGTTAACATACAGGTGAACTGTAGTAGATTTCTAGATATTTTGGGACATCAACTCCTTTACTGCTTAAAGAATGCTGGATGTAAAATCAAGAGGCTGATTGAACATGGTGACAAAATTAATGTGATTTTAGGAACTAGAAAAGGAGGCCAAAGCTTTTACAGATGGACATTACTTATTTATAGCAGGCTGTGGGCTCTGTGATTTGGCAGAAAAAGGCTACCCAAAATCCCACCTCCTGGAGTTGAATCTAGATGATTTCAGACTGGAAACAACAACTGAACACTTAGCAGTGGCAGTAATTAACTATCAAATCAGCTCACCCAGGAATATGAGTGGACTGTCTGTTGATTGAAGTGCTTAAATCAGAACTATTCACAGCTTGAAAAGTTACGGCGTAGCTCAGAAAAGTTATGGGCCAGATATAAGAATAAAATTGTGAAGCCTGTCTTCAGGAGAGGCACAAACAAAGTGATTGTAATGGTCCCTTCTGGCCTTAAAAATCTATGAATATATGAATCTATTTATTTATTTATTTAGAAAAAGGCTGAGGAAGGGGACAAGCAGGGACACCAAAGATATATTTGTGTAATAGATTAAAATAGGGCTGGTTTGCCTGTTTGTGTATTTTTGGCTGGACTGAATTAATTCTGTGATTGTATATGTTTGCTATTAATTAGTAACAGGTTTTATAAGTAATAGTAAAACAGTAATATTTTTTTTCTTCAAGTAGTCACATGTTCTATTCTTTTCCCTTCTCCTTCTCCTGTGAGCACAATGGTTTCTTAGTACGCCTGAAGCTTTTCATTTGGCTGTATTTTAATGTTATTTCCATTCAAATTTGACAAACCAAGGGACTCAAATCTTCCATTTCAAATGATGTCCATTTTCACATCATTCTCTTGGTGTCCTTTCAGTGGGAGGCAGTTTCCCCAAAGAAAGATTTCAGTCCTTTTTTTTTTTTTTTAATGCTTGTGGTATATATTTATATTTATAAATACAACTTCAAAAATATGTTAAAATCGGTGCACGCTTGGATGTATTTGCATGTGAGAACAGAAATTGAATACATTACTAAAATTGCTATTTTTTATATATCTCTGTATGTCCAACGGAGTTGGAAAACAGATACACAGCCAGATTTGAACCCTTAAAGCAATGTAACCCTTGTGATAATAGAGTCTGTTTAAGGGGAAGGTAGTTTAGCTGTGACCTAAGACTCAGCTTATCTGGCTATAAAAGTATATATGAATTTATTTGACGTGATAAAGGGGATCCAAAGGAAGTTTTATCCTTCATACAACCTCTGGTTGATGCAAGGAACACAGCTTCCCAGGACATCTTTGAGGCTGTTCACTTCTTCCAGCCAAGAGAAAACCACAGGAAAGGTCAAACTAATCCAAGTCTGGTGTGATGCTGTGCTCTTGTCTCCTCTAGTCCTATGTGTGCAGACCTCCTTTCTCCTCTTGAACTCAAAAAAAGGCAGTGAACAAGCTTCATTGGTTGATAAAACCAAATACATTTCTTGCCTTAGACTAGTTTTTAGCCAAATTGCCTACCCACACAGTTGCATTGCCTGACTGAAGGTGGATGGCAACATGCAACTGGGAGATTAGAATGGAACCACACAAGCTTGTGTTTAAGGACAAGTCTACATTGATGAAGAGGCAGAATTATTCCTTAGTTGTTATGAAGCCATATGACATGATGCTGCTTGCATTTGTGCAACCGGGATCACACCAAAAAAGAATAGTTGATTAGCATAAATCCCTCTTTCATGCTAGCCTTGAACCATGAGCAGGCAGTAAGTGTACTGGTTGACTTGGATCAAAACCATGAAAGCTGTGTTACCTGTAGCAATACAGGTGATGAGGGACACAGCCTCATGCCTGTACTCAGCTCAGTTTGGGGCTTTTTTTTTTTTTTTTTAAGCATAGATATAGACAAACTGGCTTAGGCCACCGTGGAAATGTGATCTCAGATCATACTAGTGACCATCATCAAATCAGACTGTAGTCAGCAGTGGTTTATGTCTAACTAGCTTAAAATACAAGCTTACATCCGTCTGCAACTATCTATGCAGCTACTAATTACCTTTCCTCATCTGCATTTTCTTGAGAGAGATCAAGGTGTAGCTCATGGTGGAGTGCCACCATTCAGGCTATCCAAACTCTTGTTGACTTAACTTCCAAACCCCATTTATTCCTCTAGCCCTTATAATGATTCGTAAAGACATGAAATGGATCCATGCAAAACAGTAGATGCCAATATTGTGAATTATGAGGGGGAAGAAAAACCAGCAGTGATGAAATCAAGTAGTCAACAGTATGCAAAACCTGCCTGCTCACCCATATTCCAGCAGCGTGACTTCAACAAGCTGGTATGAAGGGGTTGAGGGTATCTGTGTATCTGCACAGGCTTTGTCCATGCCAGAAAGCAGACTGGTATCATTGCACCGAAGCAAACACTGGAATTTGGCAGTCTCTGTGACTGTGACTAGTGAGATGGTCCCCAGCATGTTGTCGTTCCAGGCTCACTAGCACCATCCTAGACATAACATGGAAGCCAACATGCACCAGGCACCGTCCCCGACAGGCAAGTTGGAATTGGCTCTTCTATTTTGGAGGTGAGGTTGTTTAATACTAAGGAAATGACCAAACTGTGCCAGCTGGCCTCAGGGGCAGAAGTGATCCTGACACTGCTTGGCTTACTAGCAGCAATGTAGCCAAAATATCTGGCAGGAGATTTGTCTTGGTCCCACTTCTGTAAGCTTGCCTGGCAGTAAACACACAAGTTCTTTTCTTCTCTGCTGTGGCTCAGCAGTGAGGAGCTAAAATACTGAGTTTTGTTAATCCAAGGATGAGGTAGTGCTGTGTCTTCCAAGTTGAAGAAATGAAGGGGCCAATCTGACAGAAGGGGCTGGAAGAAAAGCCATGAAGAACCAGCTCACTGGGCCTGCTCCTTCTGATAGGGCAACAGGAAGCAGACTCAAGTTGCACCAGAGCGATTCGGGTCGGATATCAGGAAAAATGTCTTCACTGAAAGGGTTGTCAAGCCTTGGAACAGGCTGCCTGGGGAAGTGGTGGAATCACCATCCCTGGAGGTATTTAAAAGATGTGTAGATGTGGTGCGGAGCGACATGGTTTAGTGGTGACTTGGCAGTGCTAGGTTAACAGTTGGACTTGATGATCTTAGAGGTTTTTTCCAGCATAAATGATACTATGGTTCTATGAACAGGGTGGTAGGTACAGGAGATACAACCTTTGCTTTTATTTTTGGTGGAACACTCCAGGTACACATGCACTCAGCACTTCTGCATCTGCAGGAGCCAGTTTTGTTGTTCTTGTCATGGGTATAATTAGCAGCAAAACTATTTTCATATTGCTGCCTACTTAGCTAAGTGCTAATAGGCACTACTCATTAGTTATAGTCCTGTTCCTATTACGACCCAAAATTTTCTACCTACAGAGAGTCATTTTGAAGATTTGGCTCCATCACGAACAGCTGAATGAGAGACTGATGGGAGAAATGAGGGGAAGGTCTGGGGAGGAGAAATTTCTTCTCTGATTAAATACAGGTGGCCATTTATTTGAGTTCAATACATAATATCCATTTAAAAATAATAATAATTAAAGAATCTATGTATCAGTTTGTCTCACAGAAGGCTGGCAAGGAGTCCTTCCATAGCCTGAGGCTAAAGCTAGCCCAGATATTAGCTGAACCAAACAGGGCTGTCATTGTGAGCCAGTCTGCACCCCTGCGATGTTTGAAAAAAAGAGTTAAATTAATGCCAAAACATGAAAGCTAGGATAGCATCTGAACTGTACAGGAAAACAGAGATTACAGAGGAAAAGAGGGCCAAATACCTATATTTAGTCTTCTGCCACAGGACCTGAGGTGGACTTTGATTGTGGGCTGTGAGGGAAAGAGATCAGTAGTTTATTCAGCTTTCCTACTGTACCTGGTTACATCACCTTATCTCCTCAGGTAAAGGGAAGAAGAAGTTCTTGTATTCAACATACAGCTTTATAGATGTCCTTCAGCTGTTGCATCTGGCTTTCTTGTGATTCCACAGGGAAACAGAACTTGGCTGCCTGAATAATAGGAGAAGTTAATTCTTCTTTTGGGTATGCACACACCACAGCAATTATAAAAGTTCATTTTAGGCACCACAGAAAGTTGCTTTGTGCAGCCCAGGTAACAAGTTTGGAACCTGAAGAACCAGCAAGGACAGGAGCAGGGAGGCCTGTTGCTGAGGCAAACTGTCACCAAGTAGCCTGGCAGAAGCAGAGAGATGTCAGTGATGTGCAATGTCACGGACCCTCCAGCTCAAAGAGGCAGCAGCACCGCAATATGTCAAGCGCATCGCTGAGTTTCGGCTCAGTGGAGAGGACAACACACACACCTGGGAACCGAGGAACAGCTGCTGGAAGAAGTCATTTGAAAAATAACCTTGCAATGGCTTGGGAGAAACATCTGTGCAGCAGACATCCCACCAGTAATGAAAGGATGGAAAGACAGAAGCTGCGGAAAGCACAAGAATCTTCTTGTGTCGGTGATACAGGGAGCTGGTGACAGCACAAGGGGAATTTAGGTCAGCACCAACTTACTTGGCTATACAGCTTTTCTGCACAGGAGCTGATGCAACAGCTAATTGAAATGACTCTGCAGCTGTTTTACCACCGGCCAATGTGAACAAGGGGGATCCAAAATTTCCCTCTTTTCCCCATTCTCCACTCTCAAACTCTTTCTCTGTTCTATTGTTTACTTCTTATAAAAGTTTGCTCACAAGTTTCCTGCATACACAAGAGCAATCTGGGAAGATGAGAGTACTTGGAACCAGATGAATATTGTATCCACCTAAGAGATGTGGAACCTAAGGCACAGAGTGATATAGTTTGTACAGAACAAACCTAGTTTATAGACAGGATAGGAAAAAACTCCCCATGTCTTCACACTGACTCTTATGCTATCCATTAATTTGGGCAACTCTGTTATTCAGGCTGAGCAGATTAAAATCTTCTGACAAGATTCATTCATTTCGGGAAGTACTAGGTGAAATTCCCCAGACCAGGTATTTCAGGACATCAGACTACGTGGTTACTTTGGGCTTCATGTGCCTGCAGATTTGAAGAACAGAAAACTATTTCAATAGTCTAAATTAGTAGAGGTTCAAATCACTGCAGGGACTGTGTGATTTACCAGTATGTGTAAGTGGGGGTCAGTATTCACAAATGTTTAGTTTGGTTTAGTTTAGTGTACTTTAGTTCAGTTGTAGCCAGACCATCCTTGCTGGCATTCATATGCCATTGAAGTTGTGGACAGGATTTGTCTCCTTTCTGGTCAGCTTCTGTATCCGGTCAATGACGGCTCAGACCTACATGGCCCAGTGTAAACCGATGATCCGATCAGTTGATTAAGAGAATAGGAGAATAGGTCTGACATATGTTGAGTGTTAGAAACGTGGAGGAAAATCCAAATGTAATTTGGGCAATAGAGGTAGATCATAGTGGGATTTGTGAATATCCAAGGCTTGGGGGTATAGATTAATAATTACTCTTATTCACTCTGTCTTTTATTCAGGCATCACCTCCTGGAGGGTGTTGAAAAAGGAACTCTGAATCAAGCAAAGTTTTTATTTTATTTTGTATGGATCTATCTCTTACTGAAGATAGCAGACCGACTATACTGTTTATCTGAACTATTTACTGCCAGAATTTCTACACCCTTTGATAGCTGCCTTTTGATTGTTTTCTAGATGGGCAATGGAAAGAATGGGAGAAGGTTAGAGGAAGAGAGTGAGAGAGTAGGAGCAGGAGAGAGAAAAAAAGATAATTAGCTGCACATGGGTTTTGAGAACATGGTGTTTCTACAAGTGAACAGATGCAATACACTTAAGGAGAGATCTTTAACCTTCAGAGAAAGAACCTGAGTTCAGTGAAGTAGAAAAACAGGACAGAAGGAATAAAACAAAATGAACAGGCTTCAGAGGACTTCTGTCACTCATCACAGTGCTGTGAGAAGGAGACTGAAGTCAAGAAGTCAAAAGCCTTAGGCATGTTTTTACTAATTTTGTGTCTGTTTTTCTTCCTTTCCTCATTCTTGACCAACTCATTATGGCTGCACCGAACTTAACAGCTCACCACATCATCAGTGACAAAGAAACACGTGTGTAAAATGCAGCTGTTTGGTTTATGCCACACACCCTGGATCTTACCATTTGGGGGGAAAAAAAATAATAAAATTACACTGTCATAATAAAACTTTTCAGCTCACTGTTATCATAACATGTATTTCATGGCAGTATGCAAACAATTAATGCCACGATACAGTTAGTGAAGTATGAAGTAATATTTGCTCTGTGGTATTGAAAGAATACTTTTGGAACAGGAAGTTATCATTGTGGCTCTCTCTAAACCACAGTTTCTGTAATGTGTCTGCTCTTCTATCAAAACTTTACCACTTTCTCATCACTGTAACTCTCTTTTTCCCATCGTTTCCCTCTTTTTGCTCACCAGCCAACTTAAGATTCCTTACATTTTTTTGGAAGAAGACCATCTTGTCCTTGGAACTCGATGATCTTTAACGTCCCTTGCAACTCTAACCTTTCTATGAATTACAGCACAAGATAGTAGGGTGATGGGATATCCATACCAAGGTAAGCCTGATCACTCCTAGGGTCCTTTTCTTAAGCAGGTGACAGTACATGCACAGCTAAGATGATGCCTTCCAGAGTCCATTTCAGAAGCTGTTGCTTTTTTACTCCTACCCAAGAGAGCTTTTCCAACACCACACCCTGAGGATTTTCACTCTCAAACACTTCCATATGCCCTCAGGACAAGCTCAGCATCCTGCAGTGCTTTCTCATGGTGCTAAACTACACAATGAAAGAACTGTTTTGCACCCTTTGTACTCAAAAGGACACTCACAAAATTAAAAACCATCACCGGACCACAGAAGGAGCATTTGGGATACCGCAAAGACCCAGGCCAAATGCTCTGCAGTGTATACGGCTGGCCCACATTAGATGGTCACAGTCTTGACTGCTATGGACACAATTAACTCATATAAAGTATCTGAGAGGGAGCATAGAATGGTTTGGGTTGGAAAGGACCTTAAAAATCATTGAGTTCCAACCCCCCTGCCACAGGCAGGGACACCTCCCACTAGATCAGGTTGCTCCAAGGCCTTCAACATCTCTGGGGATGGGGCAGCCACAACTTCTCTGGGCAACGTAGATCAACATCTCACTACCCCCAGAGTGAAAAATTTCTTCCTAAGAATTTCTTCCTTGATACAGGCTATTAGGGCAATATAAATATACCAGAATAGGAACTTGGTCTGGTCTTTTTGGTAAAGAAAGTGGACATTCTGCCACTGTGATAGACTTCACACAGTTTACACAGGCAAAAGGATCTGGGTCTTTTGAAATGAAGAGGAGATTTCTGCTACGTGCCAGCATGTTGCTGACGAGGTCTCATCAAAAATGTACCATGACCATGTCTCCCCCTTGGTTCCTCTGTAAAGCGTGTAGAAACCTGTGTCTGCGCCACAGGAAAAGCTATTTGAACAGATCATCCTCAGGACTTGACACAGAATGCGATACCATGCTCAAGAGTCTGTGTAGTACTTTTCTGTTTGTGACTCTGTTTATCATAGTACAAGTCTTGATTATTCTAATGACACTGGGTCTCTTCAGAAACACATTGTTTATACCCCCAAGGAGTTTGCTGAGCACACAAATATTCTCAATCTACTGTATAAACAAATGTGTTATTCAGCAGACAGCTGCAGTTCTGCTGTTGATAACTGGCAAAGGGGCTGACAACAACCAAGCAAACAAATATTACCACAAACTCTACATAGTTTGCAGACTTTTACAAGGGGCTGGATTCATTCTTCATTATTTCAGTGGGCTCTGGGCCTTGCCGTGCTGTTTGCTTTGGGGTCCTTGGTAGAATTATGCTTAAACCAGAAACCATAACTCTTGACCCTGCATCTAAAATGTCATTTTGTCTTATATGAGCAAATGCCTGATCATAGCTCCCAGAAAAGGAGTCAGCAGACCCACAGCTTTGGGAATGTACAAAACACAGGTGTGTCTCTATTAAAAGCACACAAATTGCAAGAAATGGAGTTGTCAAATAGCGGAGGTATTTTTCCACTGAAACTGGGGCAGTGGTGGCCTTCCCAGCTTTGGTTAGCCCTGCTGATTCATACAAGTCCTTTCCTTGGGTGCAGATTTTATAAAGAGATTTTCAAAGGTGTTTAAAGTGTTTAAAGCTTGAATTTCATTTGGAGTGAACATATCTATGGGGAGAGAGGAGAGCAAAGGAAAAAAAAAAAAGGGTAAAGAAGTAAAGAAGATTCTGCAGTCAGTTGCACAGTATTACACAAGGATGAGTGAAACAATTTGAAAAGAAATCACTGAGTTTGATGGGCCTAGCTGAAATCATGTTCTGTCATACAGACTTTGAGGGGTTGAGTAGAGTAACATTGCACAGAAGTATCCATAAATGAATAGCAGAGACAGTGTAAGAAAAATCCTTCTCTGGCAGGGGGATCGTGAACATAAAATACATTAAAAATTCAAACTGCTCAGAAGTGACATAGAAAAAGAGGTTTTTGGAAATCTCTCCAATTCTAAGAAGAAGGACTACAGGTCCAGAAAAATATTTCACATGCTTACTTTGCCCAGAGTTCTTTGTCCTTTTTATTAGGCCAAGATATCTTTAAGTAAACTTACCTTTTCATCATGGAAACATTTATAGTCTTATACTATCTTTGTCTGGCTAGCTAAAACAACTATCTTCTAATTACCCTATCATAAATTTGAAGGCCAGAAGAAGCGTTATTTTAATGTCGGTTGACTTTTTCCCTACTGCAAGGCATAGGGTTTAACCAGTAATCCGTCTATCAGGTCTGTAACTTCTGGCTGAACTAGGGAGCCTCTTTAAGAAAGACATCTAATCTTGATTTAAAGACTATTTAACAACTCATCAAGCTTGTCTAGGGTTTCTTCTTTGGTTTATAGAAGTAATGAACTGAGTCCCCCATCCTCCCCTCCTGGAGATACTTCTTAATGGAAAGTAAAAATGCCACAATTACGACACACCATGTGTGGGACATAAAACCTCACTCTCACTCTAGTATCTGTATCGTATTTAATAAAGTACCAACAGAGCAGCAATAATGTACACTGGGAATCAGGCATCATAAATAAAAGGAGGAAAATGTAATAATGGGAAGTTGGAGAAAAATATGAAAGCAGCTGTAAGAACAGCAACAGACAAGGAAAAAAAAATCAAAAGCCCTCACAGACAGGCATAGAAATAATGTATTTTAAAGTAGTTGCACTTTTGGAGAATTTTTCCTGAATAGAGGAAGAAATACAGAAACGTGCATGTAACACACACACATATACACACATGCGACTTGCCAGATCTTACCAGATGATGTAGTTGAGGCTGGCTGAACTTAATTAACTTGGATGAGTGGTTTTAGATTTTAACCTTCCTTGTTTATTTGCTTTCACTGCGCAGTGGTAAAGACTTTCAGATAGGGAGGGAAGGAGGGAAAGAAAGGGAGGGGTGAAATGGTTCTTGAAGAAAACGATAAGCAGCTCCCCATTTGTCCAGTTGTTTGTTTTTAAGGAAGTAGAATAATTGCTCAGCTGTTATAAACCAGCACATCTCTGATACTGATCTACAACAGCTGAGAATCTGGTCCTGGGAAGCTTTTCCTCTCTGGATTTTAAAGACAGTTATTAGTTCCTTTTTCTTACAGCCGCATCTTTGTTACCAAAAGAATTATTGTAGGGGCATGTTGTCTGGCACTAAATCCACATGACGTGGTTTGACCACTTCCATAGTCCTCTTAGCTTCCAAAACAAGCTGTTAGCATCCAAAATTCACTTATAGGAATGGTACCTGGCTACCAGACTATGCCTGGCAAATGTTTGGGAAAGTGCTAATCGGCCCGGGTTGAAGACTTGACTGGGCATGGAGAAGTTTGGAAGAATGAGCCTCAAAGCTGAGGTCTGTGCCCTGTTTCTGGATGATTCACAAAATCAGGCATTGCCTATGCATCTAGAAAAAGGTAAGATATACATAAATACTGATAACATGGGTCCTTCGCGTCAGAATTTAGGCAAATCAGGACATTGAACTCCCCTAAATCACAGAATTGTAGAATGCTTTGAGTTCAATGAGACCTTTAAAGGCCATCTTTATAAATATATAAAGAACTTTTCCCTAGTCTTTGATAAATGCAGTTTTTGACATGGTCTACAGCATAATTCTGGAAGGTGCCTCTCAGCCCCTCCACAGTTTTTGTGTTCTGGTCTTTAGACTTAGTGAGGTGCACATTGCAGGGGATGTGTGTGTGGTAGGGTGTCTTTGCAAGTCAGTTGAAGAATTCTTCGCAGTCAAGGGGCTTTTTACTGGTGTCAAGGAGTTTCTGCAGAGATAATCTGCTTTTTGGGAAGATAAAAAACCATCCTGGTTAAAGTGAGACAGATGCGTACGCAGTTTAACTCTGCAGAAAACAGTTGAGGTCCAAATTCCAAGGTGCAGCTAAAATCAAAGACTGAAGCAGCTTCTGACCTTCCTGCCAAGGAATCCTTACTGCTCCTGCTCTGCTCATCAGAAACAGAGCTGACCTGGGCCGGACTACATGGTCTGGCAATGCCTACCGAAGAAAATTAAAACAGCAACAGGAGCCAACAGAGGGCTGCAGATGATTGTCCATCTGTAATCTCAGACCTTTGTTCTGGCCTTTTGCTCCTGACTGAGAACCTCAGCTCACTGATTCCAAGGAAGGTGGATTAGTCCCTTGCACGTAAACGCCCTGCCAACTCGCCACAGGGGCAGGGGGAAGCTCACTCCTGACCTCAACACTGACTGTTGGTGCGGATGAGTGAGAATCACCATGGGTAAGGATTTAACCTGACAATGAAAAGACTGACAGCCACACTTGAAAATGCAGTTCAACTCTGAACGCTTGTGTTTAAAACCGGCACTTTCTCACTCAGCAGATCAGCTCCCTGGGCCTGATCTGCTGCCCTAGCACTCAAAAGTAACAAGACAAAACACAGGAGGAAGATCTTGCTTGTGTCAGCCCTGTTGAAACGTTATTCCTTAACTTGCAGGTCAACTGAAGTTCTTCTTTTCTGTGGTAAAACTTCTTGGTGTTTGGTAGCAGAACTCAAAATAGTACAGACACCTGCCCTCCATGCTGCTGGTGTGAGGAAACACAATGTGAAATTTAGGGTACAGTAATTGCCATTTTCGCTCATGGATGGGAGGGAGAGGAGAAGGAAGGGAATGGCATGCCTAAGTGTCTATGTTATTTGACTAAGTCAAGGAGAGAAAAGAACTGAGACCTTAGAAAACTTCAAGGCTTCTCAAGACAACCATGTCTGTGATGGCTGCACAGGAAGGCAGTAGAAGCGAAGAGGTGCCAATGGCAGCTGAAGACAAATAAGAAAGTACAGATTATTTTTTTTTTTTTAAAAAGGGGAAAAAAAACAAATTGTGATGGGATTGTCCACCAATTTTAGCCCCACAAAGTAGTGGCTAGAGGACTCTCCTTGCTAAAAGTCCTGGGCTCTTCTCAGCCTGCGGTTACTTCAGTTATTGGATCTCACACATCAAAGTCCCACCTGCTCTCTGGAATGTGGAAATGGAAATGGAACCTTAGAACAATCTTTGGAAAAGAAACAGGAAAAGTCTTTAGACTTGAGCTGAATACACCAGGTGTCCCCTTCCCTCACCAAATGACAGGGCACAAAGCAGGTTCCCTCTTGCCTGATATCTGTCTGGTCCCATGGTCTTACATTCTTGGCCAGAATTCCATGAGACAATTATTACCATATCTTCTTGGGATGTATGAATAGACAGATTTCAATCTTTCAGGTTGAAGTCGTCTTGAAGTTGCCCAGGTTTTCTGCTTCTTCAATGCATACTGTAAAATATTATACTACCATGGCAAACGTAGGTGGTCCCATCATTATGGAGTAAGGACCCTGCTTGGTAAAAAGAGTAGCTGGTGTTCAGGGCCTGGGACGTAACAAGATCTGAGAGGGCTGGCTGGCTGCTTCTTTCACAAAATAAACACCAGTATTAATGGTGCTGAAAGGTTGTGGCCTGGGTTTCTGCTGGGTAGCTGGTGGATTTAAGTTCTAGCTTTAGAAGGCTTTGAGTTCACACATTCTTACCTCTTGCTACTTGTGAAATGAATCCATTACTCAAGGAAAGCTGGATAGACAGCTTGAGTGCAATCTCTTGCAGAAAGCAATCTCTCTTGAATCCAGTGTTGTGCTACATAAGCTTTTTTATTGTCCCCAAAAAGTTTGGTTTTGACAAGAAAGGACAAAAGAAAAGGTGGGGGAATTGGGAAAAAGGGAACTCCCACCACCATCAAAGATTAAACAGCAAGAGACTTACATTTTTTTCAGTAATTGGTTTGCAGTCCAGTAGATAGCCAGTGATGGATATTTGACTCTCACAGGGTCTCTAGCTATATTAACTCTTTCATGGGTCTAGGAAGAAGATTGCAATAAAATGCAATAAAATGTTATTGATTCAATCACTATTTTTTTCCTGATCAGAATTGCAGCACTCCGATGTCATATGAACCAGACACGTGACACATCCCAGCACTAGGCCTCTTCTCCCAAAATACAGCTTGATTTTAGCCCGTGAAGTGTTTGCAAGGCAATATTAGCCAGCTGTCACTGGAGAATCAGATAATATTAATGGCAACTGGCATGTCTATTCAGCGAGTTGAGCTCAACCCTGCAAAGTCAGATGGAGTCTATTTCAAACAAAAAAAAAAAAAAGGAAATCAGAAGAAGCCAAGTGAAGTGGCAAAACTGCTCCTGACTTGAACAATCCAGCAATTCATCACCTGACTGCAGTCCTTGTGAACGTAAGGAAGCCACAGAACAAGACTGGGTTTGCAAAAGGTTTCCTCATTGCTTGTACCAAGTTATTTATTGAACCTCAGTCTTTGCCTCCTAAAGCTCCATGCCTGAGCATCTGAGACAGTGACTTTAGCCATGCACTAAAATCTAGGCTACTCTGAACACTCGGTCTATGACTTGCCAGTCAAAATGCATCCTGCATTTTGCCAGACTGATTTTTCATGGTGTGCTCCAGGGCAGCAAGTGTGGGCCCTACCATTCACCAAAGGATGTACATAACTTGCAGTGTATGAGTAGTCCCACAGACTGTAGTGGGACCACAGATGTGTTTACATCACTTTAGTGATTTGCTCATCAGTACACAAAAACCGAACTATGCTTCCGTCAAAAGGAAATTTCAAGTTTGCTTTCCAAACGCCAAGGGGCTGTGATTTACCAAGAACAACATTTAGCTTTTCCAGTCTCAGTTCCTCAGGGCCAAAGAACTTGTACAAAGGAGGAAAATCACCCCAAATGGGCTTTCCTTGTACCACAAGGATGAAAGTAAAAATTCATTAGACAAAAGAAGTCTTACATTTATGGTTAAATATTGGATGTGTAATTTAAAAGAGAAAGCCAAGTTGAATGCAAAGCAATTACCGACACTTAATATTAGTCAGGCTAATAAAGCAGCAATTAAACCTCATTATACAGCCATAAAATTGATGTGTAATAGATTGATTGCACCAAATGTTCATACCGATGTTTGATGGCATATCATAGGCAAGGTGAACTTGTTCATTTAATTGGCAGATCAAAATAATTTCCTGCAATAGATTTAACCTTATTGCATTTCTTGGCTTCAGATGACATTGGTGACAGTACAAACAAATAAATAAACAGAATGAAAGCAGAGAGGGAAAAAAAAAAAGCCTACAGACTGGCTTGCTCTATGGCAAATACTCTTTATTCCATAGTATAATATTCCTTCTCCCAGGAGATCCACAGTTATTTGAGAATCTTCTTGCCAGCAGCACAATTTGGATCTTGCACAGCAGCGCTGCTTCATTGTTCACTCCTTGAATTGAATGTGAGGAGCTGAAGGAAGCCTTCATGTAAATGTTTTGCTGCATGTTTACAGCTGACATGGAATTTGGCACCTTGGAGTATATTAAGTCTGATGATTAAAAGAAATTGCTGTGGGAAACCTAAAGGGTAAGCAGTGAGGGGGCCGTTAATAAAAATCTTCTAAACTCCTCCAAAATCACATCTGAACTTTTTTATTTTGGCCATACGTTCAGACCTAATAATTATATTTAATTACTGTCTAAGGGTCCATAATATCAGGTTTACTCTGTTTTTTTTCATACAAATTATTTATGTGTGCTCATGTGATGAATATATATTAATTTTTTTTAATATTCAGTTCCTTGCTGACTGTAAAACAGAATATTTTCTGAAGACAGAAAAAATGGTTTGTTGCTTCTTAGGGATTTTCCTATCAGTCATCTCTAAGGTCGTACAGTGACCCATTATCCCCAGCTACCCACCTTTGCATTTCACAGCATCATTGCTAGATCTGAGCCACTGTGCAGAAATAAAGCTAAATGAATGATCTTATTTTCTGCTCCAACAGCATCTGCCTTGGTCAAGAGAGCTTTATCTTTCTACATGGACTTCATATCTGCAGCAACTGAAGGACTCACAAACGGCATAACTTTGTGTCAGAGGAACCTTTTGTGGGGAAGAAATGGTCTGAAAGACAAAGGTTCTTTGACTTAACTGCAGGATCCTGTGACCAAGTAGGGTTTTAAATGCTGATCTCCTGTACAGACGGCCAGCAAAGAGTAAGCATTTGCTATAAGTTAAAAAAAAAAAAATCTGGAGAAGACTGATGTCAGCAGAAAATTTGCTTTTCACATTAGGATTTCTCCAAGGATTTTAAACAATGCTACTTAGTAAAATCCAGGCATAGAAGTAAAGGAGATAAGAGAACTATAGCTTGTTCCTCATTTTAGTGTTAGTGGTTCCATCTAGTAAATATTGCTCCACCACTCAAAAATCACAGAATCAGCAAATGTGCCATTTTTATCAAGTTTTGAGTTTGCAACTAATTCTGTGAGAAAGTCATCACTTGCAGAACGCAGTTGCTCTTGTGAACCTTTCTCTTTCCTCGGTCTGTGATGTGCTTTGGTTCATGCTGATCGGTTGTGGTATGAACCTCTTCTGGGTTCCAGCAGAGCAGTGACCTCAGGTCAGATTCATTACTCCCTTATCCTACAGAGCTGAAGCTCCTTATTTTTAGATTCCCAGAGTTTCTCAGGACCAGAAGGAACCACTGTATGAATAGTATATACTGCATCACTACGTGGTCAGGTGAAACGGCTCTGAGCTAACACCTTGACATCTAGCCCTCTGCTCATATACGTGACTTCAGTCCAAGAGAGTGTCAGTGGCATGAAAAGAGAAGAATGTTGTGGGAAATGAGACACTGATCAAACCTTAGACTTTTTTTCTGGTCTCACTCAATCATTTCCATTGTTCAACATAAAAAAAGAATTATATATGAAGAAGGAATTCCTGAATATACCTACTTGCATTTCATTTATTCAAAGTGGTTTAAGTTAGGTAAAAAAAAATGCTTAATGTTTAATAAAACCTGGTAAATCCCTTGGAAGTGAGGGATGTACTTCCATATCGTAGCAGCACATGCTACTCTCAGATGAGATTCTTAGAAGAAGGATCTAGCCTATGCGCTGCTTTTAGAAGTGATGCTCAACTCATTCAAATGCAACTGTCAAGAAATCTCTTTTTTTCAGAAATTAGGACTGTATTTGTTGTTTAAATATTAACAACGGAGATTGAGTTTTGGAACCTATACTTCTAAATCCTAATCCACATTTTACGAAATGTTATTTAGATCAAAGTTTCCAAATTTAAATTACACCTCATCCTAACAGATCCTTTGGTCTGTAGTAGATTTTTATAATTCCTCCTTCCTCCCCTCACCCCGCCACATTTCCTCAGTGCAAATGAAAATGCAATATATTGATATGAGCATTTTTCAAACACTGTATCAAAAGCGTCCAGCATCTTTTTTTTTTTTTTTTTTTTTTTCTTAGCAGCTCCCTGTTTCTGTGGTTTCAAAATCAATAAGGTCAACCCAGCCAGTATGTGTTTTGGATCCTAAATGGCTCTTCTCTTTTAGTATGCAGCACCTTGTACACACTTCTGCTTGTTTGGCCTTTATCAATCTTTCTGGTGGAGGCAGCATCGGTTTGAGTTTTTTATGGGAACTCTTTCATTGTGTTGAAAATTTGTGGAGAGACATGACAACTGTCTTTGAAGGTGTAAAAAGTTTGCTGTAAAGGAGAGAAATGAACTGGTCTCTGTATTTTTGGAGGAGTGGAGAACTAAGAGACCTAAAAGACAGCCGGAGTGATTCAACAGAGTTTTCAGGTGAAATGTGTCAACCACAGCATCAGTATGGCCTGAAACAGCCTGTCTGGAGGGATTGATGATGCTTAACGAGTTTTTAAGAAGAAATCGGGTGAACACCTAAAAGGAATCATTTAACCACAGTTGGCTCTATTTCAGGACAAGGAAATGATCTAGGCAACATGCTGAAGTTTTCTCCTATGCTGGTTTCCCTGAAACTACCCATTTTAAGAAGGAAGTCTTTCTACACTGAACAGAAATCATCAACAGGCAACAGTAATAGCGATTCTTAGAGTTGTTGCCATGTAAGTCCGATTTTTCCCCATCACAGGATTTAATATGACCTCTTATTTGAAGAAGGATTTGATGGGAGGTTAATGGTGTTTTGATTAAGATTACAGAAAAGATAAATGTTTTTTGAAAATCATATATTCTCTAATAAAAGGTTAAAACCTCTAAAGAAAGTGATTCTGATACAGAATTGAAATTACTTTCAAATCATTTTCAATATGTGAGAAAAAAATCAGCCCAGAAAACTGAAATAAAGTTTGATAACTTGTTAAACAATTTGTTAAAGCTTCCAATATTGATTTGATTTTAAAATAGCTTTAAAACAAGTACAATGAATAGCTCTGGCATACTCAACTCCCTCTGACTTGAGGAATCGAGGCTTAGCTTAGAGCTGACAGCTCTTTTAGAAGGCTGAGGTCAACTGAGATGACTTCTCTCCTAAAATATCTACCAGAATCCCTCTGTGATACTTACATATCCATCTCTTTAGCAGCAAAAGACAGCCACGCTCTATGACCATCCATAGCGATACACTGATTTATCCCAGCTGTGTGCTCAGACAATGCATGCATGTGAATGCAAATGCACATATGCCTTCAGCTGATGCCCCGGTTGCCTCCAGGGAGATGGGAGAAGGAAGGCTGGGATGCTGTTTCCATGCAAGCCCTCTCGCCAAGCACTAGCTGCAGCTTCCTCCTCCCTCGTCCTTCCCTCCATGGTGGCAGCAGCCAGCCAGGCTTTCCAGGATTATGCCACTGGCCACTTGGTCCACTGGCCAAACCAGGATGTGGAGCATGGGGCTTTTTTCCAGTTGCCTGCTGGTTTCCAGGCAGCCAAGTACATTACATATAAATAAGACCATCTTGGACCTGAAACAAAACAAAACCCAGTAAAAGTAGTGTCAAATCCTTTCCATTTTAGGGAATAATGAAAATGCTGGGAATAAATGTCCCTCTTGTATATGTGCAGCTAATCTGTAAATGTGCATTGTGGGTTTTGCATCTGTAATATATTCTCATTTTGAATTATCTGATGTCAGCACGTATAGCAGCTTGAGTACTGGTCCAGGTGGCCCATGGATTTTTGGTAATTCTTGTGCTGCTGAAGTATATTTATTTAGGAAGAACAAACCTGCCTTGAACACAAGCAGTAGCAGTGTCAGACTCTCCAGGTTGTTTTGCACGGGAAATCAGTCCAGTGACCTCAATGTGATTGAAATGAGAGAGGACATTTCAGGCCACGTTAAACAAAATGCAGTGGAGGCACTTTGAATAAATTTGTAAGCAGAGTATAGCTTTGCTGGACGGTCTCCAAAGAGAGAAAGCTACATTAGTCCAGCCAAGATGTAAAGGCAGTCACAGCAAAGTGATCTGACGTCTTCCTTGGAGAGGCAGAGACACAGCCTTAGAATGTTCACAAGATGGGGAAAGTGAGCTGATCTGTTTTGTCTAAAGATATTCAGGACATTTTGATCACACTGAAACCTTTCTTCACTGCCACAGACTTACAAAAAATTGCACGTGAATAGGGTAAGAAAGAGAGAGGCAATAAGCAGTGGAAACAACAGCAAAAGTCATGTGGGTTTTTTTCCCCTAATAATAATAGCAAAGTTTAACAAACCATTAATTATTTCCCTGAGCCTGGGCAGCCTCAAATCATTGTGTAGTGGCTGCTAACGGCACCAATGCCCATTATCCTTATCTACTTTGACAGCGTTACGGACCAGCTGTGATCTCCACTTTGTTGCCACATATGAAAGTTTCTTTTTAGGAAGGCTGTTGGATTTACACGTTCATTTGTATAAACTGATATACTGGTGTATAAAAAATCTCTGACACTTGTTATTCAAAAATATTTTGCTTGGAAAGTCATCTTTGTATAAAATTAAATTTATGTAAAATATTTTTTCATTTCATATTTAGATATGCAAGAGCATCTTTTTGACCTCTTTTTTTCTTTTCTGTTTTGTCAGTTTTTCCAGTTTGTTTTCAAAGAGGAGAATAGACAGAAATAACAGAAAAAAAAAAGAAAAAAAAAGAAATGGAGAAAATGCTGAAAGGCTTCATATTGTTTTCATCCAATGTTTGAAACTTTCAGAGAGCTCGGAAAAGAACTCGAAATTATGTCAATGTTCAAATATTACAAAATCATTAAATGTGTGCTTTTAAATCAGTTCTACTTGTAGGATTACTAAAAGAAAATTTTAGTGCCTTGGGGGACACTGCACTAGCAGTATTTGAGGACTGGCTGGAAATATGAAACAAGCAGACATGTCCTGAACTGAATCCATTCCTATAAGATTTCCAGCCTAGGGCAGCATTCCTTGAAGGATATACGTATATCTGCTTAACTATACACATGATGCTCCGTCCCAGTGAAGCCAACAGGAGCATTTACTGTTCATCAAGTTAAGCATTTACATAAATCTCCGCGATAATGTAGTTTAATCGAAAACTCAAGTGGTTGGATAGATCTTAGGTTATTCAAAGAAAACTTCAAAGCTTTTTACGTTCACTTAGCACCAATTATTGCCCAAACAAATCAAATGGACTGTATTACATGTGAAGTTTTAAATTCGTAGATGTAACATTATAGTGGCTTTTGCTATTCATCTGCATCCTTTTTTACCTCACTGAGAAAGGATTCCTTATTAAAGCTGGTTCAAAAAAAAAGAAAAGCCAGAAAACGCCTGGAACAAAGTAACTGTAACTGTAAAATGTCCTTAAAGGCCAATTAGAAATTGCAATACTGGGAGTTTTATTACAACTAACTCCTCCTTAATTATCAATCAATGGATTCTGTTGGAAAAAAAAATCTCAAATTCACAGCTGGGAAAATGATGCTAATTATTTTCTGTTAATTAAGGCTGTGCTGGGATTCAGACTTGCCATCCTTCAAATAAAGGATTGACATATCAATGCTAACATAATGCTTAGGGTCTTTTCCAAAGGCTTTATTTCTAATGGTAATAAATTGGTGTCACGTTATTTTAAGTGTCTTAAGCTATCATGCTATTACCTAACCCTGATATATACTGAAAAGCATGTGTCTATCTCAGTACTCATACAGACTTCTGATATGGAAGTTGAATATTCATCATTTTGCACTGTGGCTTTTCTATTGTCAGTGTGAAGGAGCTTGAAATCATTTGGAGCTGAAATTAGTAAGGCTAAAAAAAAAAATTGGAATGACAGTAGTAGATGCTCCAAATATTCTAGAAATTAGAATAGAACAATTGAGTAAAATTCTGGACAGTTTATATTCAATGATGCTGTTCTCATTGGCTTTCAGATACCAAGATCTGTTTTGCTGCGGTCAAATCCATGTTCCTCCTTTGTGGCCTCCTTCATTGTGAGAGTTCCCCAAACAACCACAAACAACCATCTGGGAAGCTTCTTGTGTTTTTTCTGTGGAAAAGGCAACCGAATTTAATCTATTGCAAGTCTCTCTTCGTGCTTGCTTGATGTTTGCTCCTCATTATCTACCACATTTCTTATAGCCAAGAATGATGAAAGTATGAAATAAGGCAGTGGAAACAGATAAGGGAGGGGGAAAGTTAGTGTTCTGCCAAACTTGGTGTGTTATATATTTGAAATAAAGCTCCAGGTGAATTTATGCATGATCTTAGCAATGCTTGGCCTAGGATTTAGACAAGTTTTAAAGATTTGTTAACAGTTTGAGACAAAATGTGTAGGAGGGTGGTGTTTCGCTTTGTTTTTTGCTCAGGATGAGAAATTACAGTGTCTGTTTCTGAAAGGCAGATGTCTGATAAACGGCTCTGAAAATACACACCCTATACACCAGAACGGATTCTTGGAAACCATAATAATAAACACTCCAGAACACTTAAGATAAGTTGGACAGGAACAGGCATGAGAATTAACCATCTTATCTCCCTCCTCCCTCTCTCTAGAAAGATATTCTGGAGGAACTTGTTGTAAGTGATGGAGCAGGACAATCCCTCCTTCCTCTGACCTCCCTATGGAGATAACCAACTACACAGGTAAGTATAAGCTGTTGGTCATGAGATTTAAACTGCGAAGCCTGAGCTTGTTTGACATATGACATGAAAATAACTGTAACACTCAATTACAGTTGACCAAGTAGAGCATAGCACAGATCAACCAAGAGACTGGCTGAGTGGTTCATCCACTGAACCCAGTGCATCCACAGGTTCAAAATTTGAAGACCACTGTCCTTTCTAACAAGCCAAGAGAAATAGGAACCTCCACAAGGTATTTTGTCTCACTGAATGGTAGCATCTAAAGTCAAATGCATTTTTTCCTTATGGTGTGTATTTCTCCCCAGTGACCAAAAAATTCATTAGGTCTCACTCTGACTTGGATGTTCACCTTTAAGGTGTCTAAAATTACCTGTTCCAGTATTTGTAGTCCATACTCCTGTTAAAACTTACCCTCAGTAAGTTTGCAGACAACATCAAAGTGGGAGTGTCTATCTGCTTGAGGGTAGGAAGGATCTACAGAGGAACCTGGACAGATTGGATCAATGGGCCAAGGCCAACTGTATGAAGTTCAATAAGCTCAAGTATCAGGTCCTGCATTTCGGTTATAACAACCCCATGCAGCACTATCGGCTTGGGAAGAGTGGCTGGAAAGCTGCCCAGCAGAAAAGGACCTGGGTGTGTTGGTGGGCAGCCAGCTTAACACGAGTCATCAGTATGCCCAGGTGGCCAAGAAGGCTGACAGTATCCTGGCTTCTGCCAGGAACAGCGTGGCCAGTAGGAGCAGTTAAGTGATTGTGCCTCTGTACTTGGTACTGGTGAGGCCTCACCCCGAATATTGTGTTCAGTTCTGGTCCTCTCACTACAAGAAGGACATTGAGGTGCTGGAGCATGTCCAGAGGAGAGCTACAAAGCTGGTGAGGAGTCTACAGAACAAATCCTATAAGGAGAGGCTGAGAGAACTGGGCATGTCTAGATTGGAGAAGAGGACGCTGAGGAGAGACCTCACTGTCCTCTACAACTACCTGAAAGAAGATTGTAGAGAGGCGAGTGTTAGCCTTTTCTCCCGAGTGAATAATGACAGGACCAGAGGAAATGGTCTGAAGTTGTGGCAGAGGAGGTTTAGATTGAATATTAGGAAGGATTATTTTACTGAAAGAGTGGTCAGGCACTGGAACAGCCTGCCCAGGGAGGTGGTGGAGTCACCATTCCTGGAGTTAAGAAAGGTGTAGATGTGGCACTTGAGGGCATGCTCTAGTGGCTGAGATGTAGAGCTTTTTTTGTGTGAGTATGGTTGGGCTTGATAATCTTAGAGCTCCTTTCCAACCGTAAAGATTCTGTGATTCTATAAAACTCTTCAGCAACTTATTCAAAGTTCAGGACCGGAAACAACGCAGTGCTTCCATCTTCAAAAAATATCAGACCTGAAACATTATCTTCTGCTTGTATCTAATACCAGTGCAGGTGCATCCATGGTTTCAAAGGTTGTTTCTGCTGCAGTGTCTGACCACATCGTCACAAATTCAAGATAAGTCATCAAGAAAAGCAGAAAGAGGAATGTAATAATTCACAATCCAAACCCAAGGCCTTTAATGGTCACTTAACTAAACAAAAAGAAATTTGTGGGCATTGGAGTATTTCCGGTGGGTAAAAGTTGAGCAAGCTCTTCTTAGAGGTCTTTGTAAATCTAAATTCTCCTGCAGAAGTTCCTGCAACAGTGAGACCCTACTTAATGATATAGTTGGTCCTATTCAGTCCTGCTCTCATACAAATACGAACTTCCATTTCAAAGCATATTAAAGTCATATTTGTATGGCATGGAGAAAGTACAAATGGATGGCAGGCAAGTTAGGACAACAAATTTAACTCAACTTTCACCATTTCTTCAAAAAGCAAACTAAATGGAATCTGGAGTGTGTATCTTTACCTTTATCTGATCCTTATCTACCCCCAAATAAAAAATATTTTACCTATGCTACATGATTACAAAGCTTTCTCTCAGCTTTTGTAATTCATTTGTGCCTTCTAGCAGTCATGAGTCATGGGTCTTTTACACTTGTCAAGTACACCTAATCCCTACCCTTCATGGCCCAGAAATCTTAAAGATGGCTGAACATGCAATTGCCTTGAAGTGTAAAATATTTCCCACATTATTTATTATAGCATTGCCTGCTAGCACCTCTATAGTTAAGGTTGTGTCAGCATTTTCATTATAAGCTCCTATTTTCAGCTGTAAAAATGTGCTTCGGGCTGGAACTAGGAATGCTAGTGATTATTTCTTTTTTTTTTACTATTACTATTTTTTAAAAATAAAATTACCTTGGACATTTTTTAAGTTATTCCATCTGTAGTCACAAACACATGCACACACCCACACACATCTAGTTGCAGCTGCAGGTGTACATGTGTTAAGGAATATCTAGCATGCTCTAAATGTAAAAATAGATATTGTTATAATAACATGCATAATTATTCACTTTTGTTTTCAGCTTCTTCTCATAAAAACTGTATCTGTTTGGAAGAAATTTTAGTAATAGCACAGGTTTTATTCTGAGTTGTTACAGTGTCATTTTCCCTATTGTGCTGATGCTAGCAATAATAAAATATTAATTTATTTTTAAATCTTATTGTTTTATTCTGAGCGGATCAAATTTTCTTATAGAATAGTTCCAGAAAAGGTGTGTCATCTCTGTTCTTGGGTCATAAGCACGATTACTGACTACACTCAGGTATTACTCCACCGCATCCACGTGATTTAGTCCAGCACGAAAGATGACTCATTTTGTCAGGCCTTTATTTCGCACAAATCCAAAAACAGGATATAAGCACCAGCACCAGGAATTTTCAGACCTAGTGGCAGAGCAACTCATCTGCCTTTGAGGTAAGTCAGTTTAGACCCCGCTGCTCTTTAAAGTAAGCTAAGGTTCAACATCAACTTTTGTCGGTTTACACATCTCTTATGAATTGACTTACTGTACCTAGTGGAAACTCTCACCACGGAACCACTGTTTACAAATATCCTATTGTATACATTGTATTTTATGGGTCATAGATGACATTATCAGCACCCCATAAAATTTGGAGTTCCATTTTGCTTTTATTGTTATTGTCATTGGTACTAACAATAATGGCAATATGACTACACTAGAAGAGGGCTGGCAAGGACACGGAGGGAGATTACTGTCTTTGAAAAATCAAAAGATTTCCTCCCTCTGTTGAGTTTAATTTATTTTTATTAACTATTTATGTTCTCTTTGTTTTCCTCAATATTTTAAAAATAAACTAACAGAATAAGGAGATAGAATTGTCACCTGCTGCTGGTGGTATTTAACAAGCTGTTTCTGTAACGAATGGTTAACCTTAGCCCTTTCATTATCAAACCGACCACGTGCCTTCATTCTGAAATGAGAAGGGAAGGTTTTCACACTACTTCAGCCCTCAAAATATACAATTTCAGCTTCAAGTTTTTTAATATAATTTTACTTTATGACCTTAATGCAGTTTTCCTGTCTTTTCCCAAATATTTCAGAACTTTTATCACTTCTAAACCAGATAAAAAGTAACAGACGTGGGGGTTTGGGCTTGGCTTTGGGTTTTTTTTTGAGGGAAAGGGGATTTTGAACCATTCTGGACCTATCTTTGAAACAAATTGTTGATAAAGGCCTAATAGTTTGTGGAAGCTGCCTAGAACAGCTGGATTCCCATGATCTTGATTTGAAACCTGATGGGTCTGTGCTTTTGATCGAATTTCATTGTGACGTTTCAGGTTTGTTCAGATCTCGGACTCCTCATTCTGCACAAGAATATAAGCCTTAAAAAAAAACCTGAAGCCAAATCAAGTGATTTCATATCTCGCAGCTGATTTTCATTCAGAACTGTCAATCGCATTCTCAGCTTAGAAATTCTTATCCCAAACTATTATTGTAGACTGCAACGTGAACCGTTATTAACATGTTCGAAATGGAGCTGATCTGGAGGAAAGAGACACAATTTTCAGCTGTGCTAAAACTGTTCAAAAGAAGCATAAAGAAAAATAAATCAATGACAGAATTCCTTAGTTAAGTTATTCTTATACAGCCTGGCTGTTGATGATTTATGTATATGTTTATGAAAGACCATTGAGATTATATGCCTTCTACTAGATGACATCTATTGGATAAAATATTGTTCATACAGTTTTCAATCCTCTTGTTAAACTGAGCTGTGAGTTTAACCCTTAGTATTTCTAGGAAGGGATATTTCCAAAACTTCAAGCTTAAGATGATTAGATATGTTCCTTTTAAAATAAAAAAGGAATTTTTTTGTCAAATGTAGATATCTGATTGTCCACATTTGAGGCATAGATTCACCCTGAATTCCCTTTATATTCAGTTAAAAGTAGTTGCTTTTAAACATGTTTCATCTAACTTTACTAATTCATCTTAGTATGGAGTAGGATCTAAAAATGCCTATCAATGTATGTTGACTAAGTGTGGTGCCAAGGGCAGCACAGATATCTGCATTAAGACAATACACATTAAATCACATACATCTCATCTTGGTTTCCAAAGTGTGTGTATGGGAGTCATAGCATCCAAAGTCTATATGGTAAGTAACTCTGTTTTGTTGAGTGCTATGAATACCCACACCATACGATGACCAAGCCTTGCAATGCTATAAATCGGTGATTTTGTCCTCATAGACAGCAGAGAATCCATCTCAAACACAGATATCGGATGGTTTTCCTTATCTGTGGATTTCCTTGCCTTTTTATCATGGTGTCACACAGAATTTTAAGGAAATGGACTAAGTCTGTATGGAGATAGAGTCTGTACAACTATAACGCAGACTAATGCAAGCCGGTCTTTATTCACACTAGCATAAGGAAGATAAAAAGGGTGGACATGGTCACAAAGAGACGAAGTTTTAAAGAACATCTGAAAGAAAACTGTTGTTATATATTTAAACACACACACACACCCCTGAAAAGATATAGCCTTTGTCCACAAAGGGCTGCCCATGTACACCTGTCCATTCACACTGGTGGTGTTCTAAACTTCACCCCTCCCAGATTCAAGCCGTAATTCGTGCCTGACACGCAATTTTCCTGTGCAGGGAATGAATACATAATTTCACATTTGTTAAGGCTGGTATTGGAACATGAACAGTATCTCAGTTTCATTTCCCTGTTCTTTTGGAGTGGAATTTATCTTTTCCTGGCTTAGGCATCTGAAAGTCATTTTAACGCAGTGTACGGAAGGAGGTTCTGGGAAGCGGGAAAGGAGATTTGTCCCATCTGACTTAGACGGAAAGAGGAAGAATAATGTCACCTAATTTTATCAATTGTAATTGTAGCCATCAATTTTAAGTCTACCTTCTGGAAGAGGGCAGTGGCTCAAAACCAGCACTCTTAGAACAAATGTATTTCTTCCATCCCTGAAAGTGTTCGAGGCCAGGCTGGGTGGGGCTTTGAGCAACCTGGTCTAGTGGGAGGTGTCCCTGCCCATGGCAGGGGGTTGGAACCAGATGATCTTTAAGGTTCCTTCCAAACCAAATCATTCTATGATTCTATGATTCTATCACTTTAAAATGAAGGAAAATCACAACATACGACCAAAACAAAGAAACAAAATGAAACCAATAAAGGCTCATAGGTGTCTGTGGTATCTAAACTCCTGCAAAGGACTATTTTATCCTGACCCCAAATGCTGAGACGTTTTCTGTACATAAGTGAAAGTTTTTATTTTAGATTAAGGAGGAGTCATACAGTGACTTCTTCTACAGATAACTCCTGCAACTGTTAAGCTCTTCCTAAATTAAGTCCACTGTTCAGATGAGTAACTGAACAAGCAATTTCGCTTGGGACTCATAGGTCTCCAGATCCAACCAGTACCTTGTGCAGTTTCATTTTGTACACTGGAGATTTCTTTGATATAGAAGGTGGTGTTTTATAACTAGCTTACCAGAGGATGACCTATGATCCTGTCCAGTCTGCAGTAGTTTAATATCTTTTCCTGGCCTTTACTGTTCTTTCAGTGTCTGCAGGAACTTTGTGTCCCCTAGACAAAATGAAAGAAGAATTCTTAGTGGAAATAACTATCAAAAGTATCACTGTTCCCAAATCCCTTTTCAACTGCACACTTCTGTGTGAGAAATAACTAAAAGAACAGCATGGCTTACCTATTCTTTTTCATTGACTACAGAAGAATATTAGACAGTCAGACTGCTATAATTGTAGACTTCACTGGTGGTGGAGCTGAACCACGATGAAGCTCTCACTTGGCATTGTGTATTATCCAAGTCAGGTAGATGAAAAGGGAAAGAAATGGCACACAGGAAGCAGTACCCCATTTGAGTATCATTTTCATTCTGATTTTACTGGGGAATCAATACAGTAGTTCATGGCTGAAGTTGCTAACGTAGTTTTCCTTGGAGGATCAAATGAGATTTCCCATTTTACTGAAGGCAATTGCTTCGATACATGAAACTAGATGTGTTGTGTCCACCAGTTTGAATGTCATGTGTTTGAAAGCTACGTTTCCACTTCGCTTTGTTTTCCAAGTATAGTTGCCTTGATCCGAGTGACGTAACAACTGATATCTGAAGAGAGAGACCCAAGGAATCAATCACTAAAGCAGAATAAGACTGAAACCGTGACTCTTCCATGACTTATTTGGAACAGTGTTTCACAGCATTCAGAAGAATATTAAGAATGTGTATTATTTATAGACTGTGACAGGTGATTCCACATCTGTACTTCTGTGCTTTACTCAGCATTTATCTCCAATTGTTTTTCCCCTTTTGGCTTAGTACAATTGGAAATTTTACTGTACAATTTTTTAGCTCTAACAAAACGTGATTAATTAAAGTTTATCATCAGGGAAGTCACTTTATACGCCCTCAAAATATTATCCAACACATGGAAGTACCATTTCCTTTTGTTGACTTTAGTGGTATAACCAAGTTCATTGTTGTTTCAGTTCTCAAGAGTTTCCATGTGATACTACAGATGGATTTAAAAAATAAAAAAATGGAAAAAAAAATGTTCCTAGTAATTGCAGGGAAAAAACGTTATTCAGAATTTTGAAACCTCCAAAGAAATTTAACTTACCATAAGTTTTTTGTTAAAATATATGCAATTTCTACACTGAGGATGAGAAATCTTGTGAATATTGTTAATACTCACACATGAGAAAATATCCACCAATATTTCACAAAACAGTCACAATAAGGGGATAGTTGATGAGGTTTTTATGATTCTGTTTTTCCTCACATCTACACAGACCATATGAAAAACCTACATTACCTTTATTGATCTGATCCCTAATAGGTTGGTAGTATTCCAGTTTTGTATGTATAGAACAAGAACAGTCACAAGAATGACAATGACAACAATAACAAAATCAGCAACCTCTGTAACAAAAAGACTAAATCTCTCCACCTAATAAAGAGGCTATGGTTTTCTTTCCATTTTTTGAGTCCTTACCTCTTTCAAGATTGGAGATAAAGCAGATCAACCTATTTTAAAATTTCTTGCTTAAGCTGCATTTTCGTGTTTGCTTGATGCATTCACCAATGTGTTCTAAGTGTTACGTTAAATACCATCAGTCTGTTGTTACATCAGGATTTTCAGAAAACTTCAAGGGCTCTGGAGGAATCCCACACCTCCCTCTGCCTTTTCTTTAACAAATTGTAATACCATAGATGTGGTTGAGTATTTTTGACTCTCTGGGGAGAGAATGACACAAACTCATGTTCAGCAGCTGCTTTCAAAATAACTGGCAGATTTGTACTTCTCTGTGGAGGTGTGTCTCTTCAATGGGCCTGGAGAAAGATGTCACTGATATACACCAGAAACTGCTGGCACAATTCTTATGGAATGAATGCTTCAGGGAGATATTCAGAATTATTGTATGGGATGTGTTACATGTGATTAATTTTCTTGTGTGATTTGCTGTGGTCACGGGATCTAACCCAAAGGCCCTTGCATTCAACAGGGCTTTTTCCAGTAACTGCAAGTTTCAGACATATAAATTGACACCGAAGGTTGTATAAGCCCTGCTTTGAAGACTGCTTTTTATGAGCTCACTTTATTCTTTCCTTTCGACAAACACGGCATCAGAATTAGAGTGGTGGATTCAGAACTCCCTCTGCACCCGAACTTCAGGGAACTGAAATCTGGTGCTGAAGTCCTGACCTCGTTAACAAACAATAGGAATTTTGCTACTGGCTTGAATGAAATCAAGATTTCACTCCAGAAGACTGAGACCTAGGACTTATCTCTTGGATCAAACAAGAACACTAGCCCTAAACATTTATCTTTGATGAGGAAGTGCAGTTTCAAGTCAGTTTGGGCTTTGAAATCTATGGTTCGGACTTATTTCAAAGATGAGTTCACATGATTCACTAGGCTTTGTAATCTGTGAATTTCATGCTTTAAAAAAAAATAGCTGGGAGCAGAATTAGTATGTACAGAATAATAACAGTCCAGTTCAATTGCTATTTAGTTTGGAATGGTTGCTTTGAGAGCTTGTTGGAAAAGGGGAAAAAATGTGATGAGAAGAAATATTTACTGTGCAAACTTTGCATGCCAATAAAGAAATTATAGAGAGACTATTGTTAGGCTTGACTCTGTAATTATAATTGAAGCACAAAGATGATCAAACGCAAGACCATTTACAGTTAATCATTTTGACATTGCTTGATTTTTCCTATGAACCATAGAATAGAGGAATCAAACAACATTATAACACAAGAGCCTAAACCTTAGGTGGTGCAAATCAACTTAGCTCCTTCACTTTAAACAATCAAGCCACTTTGCCTCAGCTGGTGGCTTGGCCTTACACATCTTTGTTACAATTTGAATCAGCTTTACTGGAGAGAATATTATAAGTTTGATGTCAACACAATCTAGTAAAGAACTAGCTATGAAACAGGATCTATTTATAACTGTCTAGATTATTTCTTATAAATTACACAAGGAATTTAGAAACTTTTTTTTTCATATCAGAAACCATTTCATTATTTAGAATATGTTTATCAGTTTTGGGGTTTTTTGGCACATAAAAGGCAAAAAATAATTTACTGATATTACCGTTATCATTAGTAGTAGTAGTAGTATTGTTAATATTGTCATTAGATTGAAATCACACTTACAAACCCTTGGTGAGATCAGTACTCCATGGTGCTAAAGATATAAATGGAAGTGATCTCACCTAATGATTACCATCTAGAAGTATATTACCTAGTGGGTCTATTTTTTTTTATTATTTTTTTTTTGCCAGCTCAGCTCTGTCAGAAACCTTCTCATCTCTCTTAAGATGGGGGAAATCAGTCTGTAGATGAGCTTTTGCAAAAAAAAGCGGAGCCTGAGAGCAGCTTAGATGAGATATCTTACCTTTAGGAGTCTGACTGCAGGTGAAATGAGTCCCACAATCAGCTCATTATTTCAGAAAATGTCAGCTAAAATATATTAAAAAGAGGAAATAGGGTTAAATGCTGGCACAGAGCTGCACAAAGACAGTGAGACCCATTTGACAACAGTTCTTATGTGCCCATGTCCATGTTGAAATTACAAATATTTGTGGTCTTATTCTAGAGCTCTCCAAAAAGATCTCATCTTTTACAATGATTAAGCTAGAATTTAGGCAGCAAAACTGCTCTGCTTCCCTTTCAGTGTTTGGATTTTAGACTTGATATTAAACATCTAAATTGGAGACTAGTCAGGCAAACAAAAATGATAATAAACTATGGATAGTCTTGCTCCTCTGTGAACCTACTTGCCTGCCTGAGGATTTCTGACATAAAACTCATCGCTCACCCAGACTTTTTCTTTGTGAAACCATTTCTTGAACTTTTTTTGGTTTTAACTCATCAGTTGTTTGGAATTCGAATGAATGATAGTTAAAGCCTCTTTTTGGCAATTTTCATACAGCTCCCGGTATAATCAATAACCCATATTCTTTCTGTCCATTTATATTTGCGTATTTCCATTCCTTCTGCTCACTGACTGAGCGTTCATTCACTGCTGCCGTACTTGCTCACTTCCTTCATAATAGTGTAAGACATTATTCTGGCCTCATGGTGCTTGAAAGATGAGTCAAATTAATATGTTTCCAGGATTCATGGGGAACTGATTAGTTGTAAGGTAACACACTGCCATTGTGATTAAGAATCCCTAGGGGATGCTGGACATCATCGGCCATGAGGAAAAAATCAAAGCTACTTTTAGTATCTACAGATGGGGCCACCTTCTGCTTTCAGCAATTGGCCTAAATCAGGATTATCTCCATTGATTTCCGTGGTGCTCATCAAGATTTATACCAGATGAAAAGGTATAATATTCGCCTTTTCAGCAGTGGAGAGGAGATTATGACTCTGTGAAATTTCACTAGATCAGATCTGTTCCAAGAGAGCAGCTCAACCAACAGTTCCCAGACACCAATGTTTTATTTTACCCTCTTCACCCCTTCCAATGCTTGGTGCTGAGTATCCTCCTGAATCTCTCTATGGATAGCAAACAGCCATGATTTTTGACTCTTTA
>VXBW01006865.1:585840-676952 GCA_013400375.1 Thinocorus orbignyianus
TACAGTATTGCTACAGATTGTTTTCAAAAGTTACTGTCAGCATGTTTAGTAAGTACTTTAGGAGAATACTCCTAAATGTACACATGAATATGTTCGATTGCAAGTATTTATTGACTTTGAAATTTCTGTGGACTCTAATGAAGACCTATCAAGTGGTTTAAGTTCCCTTTCCCAATTGTTTTCTAACCCGATACAAATACAAGTCAAAAAGTCAGAGTAGAAAGCAATTGAGTTGAGGGAATCATATGGTCATAAATTTGTTTCCCTTTTATGTTCATGTTCTGATTTTTAAAAATAGTTCTACTATTTTTGGACCCCTCAATGAGTTGAAGAATAGAGAATGCTTTCTTTATTATGCACCTATTGAAGAATCAATCTTCAAGAGGAATCTAAATCTTATAAAAGTGTGAATGCTCTATCTTTCTAAACCTCACACCAATAGGATCCTTTTGGCCAAGAACTCCAAATCTTTTTTTGATTAGGGTCAGCAGAGGCTGTTAGTGATTTAGAATCACAGAATTATAGAACCATGGAATGTATTGAGTTAGAAGGAACCTTCAAAAATCACCTAGTCTAACTGTCCTGCTACATTACCGCAGAGATAGCAACAGCTGCCCAGGAAAACTCTTCCTCTACTCACAAACTGGCCTTGACCATAGAATGGTCAAGTGGGGACAGCTTCAGTAGATGCTGCTGACTCATTTCTTCTCTCCAGGATTTAGCCCTGTTAAGTCAATGGCCACCTACATTTGTGGGTTTTTTTTTAATCGATGCATCCCATGTTAATCACTATGGGCTTTTTCCATTTCTGCTTTTGCTTTACATTTGTATGTGAGGGTAGTTGGGTGGTTGGTCACGCATACCCATACACATGAACTGATTGATTGAAACCTTTCCTCAGATAGTAAGTCATATTGCAGATGAAAATCTAAAGAAAAATACAGTATATGAACCAGAGCAAAGTTTTTTGAAGTGCTTGAGCTGTGCCTCTAACTCTGATAGAAGAATTCTGTGCAAGTATATGTGCAATATGCAAACACACACAGATAGGGGGGGGGTGTGTATATATATATTTATGGATAAATATGTCTACAGCAGAGCCCTGCAGCAGTTTTGTCCTCTCAGAAGCATGCAGTGCTTCTAACTGAAGTTAGCTCTGAATGTCTGGGACAGATTCTGGCCTGTTGACTGGTCTCATTCATCATTAGTAGTAACTATGGCCCAAGGGTAAAAATAGCTCTTGAGTCTGTAGCATAGTGCCCAGAGCTTAATGATATTGCCCTCCAAGGCAGATGGTATTTGTTTTACTGTTCCTCTGGTGGTTTTCAATTAATGACTTATTACCTTCCTCCTTGTTGCCCCCCCACAAAAAAAGATTGTTTCAATTAGGTGCAGTTCGTTAAATAATAGACCACCAATATTACATGGATAAGGAGATAAATGAGCATGTTTCTTGAGGAGGAATTTCATGTTTGGGAAGGCAACCTCTCATTCCTTCACAGAGAAGTAGCTGCTCGGAGGAATGAGTGGGAAGACATGTGATATGATGCGGTTGGACATCTGATATGGACCACATCCCTGCATACATGGACAATTGCCATCCGCCGTCAATTTGGAAGGCAACCTACCTCAACGCGCTCTTGCCAACGTGGTACGTTTTAAAGGAAGCAGGTTGCTTTAAAATCTGAAAGATAAATGTCTCATTCAGGGGCACACTCTTTGGCAGACACATGTAGTGTAGTGCACATATATCATATTTTGCATTGTGCCTATAAATAGTATATCCAGATGCTTCCAAACTGCTTTCTTTACCTCCCTTCTCCTCTAACGCTCCCATTCCTGTAGCTGGCTAAGCTCGGTGCTGACAGACGCTAAGCACTGCCATCTGATAGAAGAAAGAAAGCCAGCAGACGTGGATTCTCACCCCTCTGATTTAGTAGGGAATATCAGTGTCTTCATACTTAAGCATTCCTGGAAGAGGTTGCATTTTCTCAGAATGACCTCCATGAAGTCCTGCCACACAAGATGGTGTCACTAGCATTAATTTCTGAGGCACCTGCTCATTGGGAACAAAGTCCTACAGAAACAGTTAATGGCATTTCTGCTTGCATGGATCCAGAGGAAATCCCTTACTGTATCATACTGTCAACCCAAGCCTTCCCCAAAGTGAGTTGTTAACAGAGGCTCTTAGGAACGAGGACAATTATTTTAGTAAATAATCTTATGAATCTTTGCAAGTTGTGAATGCAGTCTGAGTAATGAAATGGTTTAGGAGTCATCTCTTCTAACTTTAAACACCTGCAATTCGGATACCTTGTGTAAACCTGTCACCTTCACTTCTTGCAGAGTTGATTTAGGGATTTTGGCACTCTAAAGAGATTCTTTTCAGGCAGAGGTGGGATGACTCAGACTGTACAGTGACTTATCACTCTCTAGTAACCAGAGACTGGCAAGTATAGATGAGGCACTCAGGCAGACAAAAAGTGGGGAATGAAGCTTTCCATTCACGTTTGTGGACCACTTTATTTATTTGTTTTTTAAATTATGTTAGAACGAATCCTGAACAGTTCTCTCCCAACTGCATTTTTTAAATACAGAATTATTAAAGTCTGATTGCGGAGTCAGAATGATGGCATTTTATAGTAAATAAGAGCTATAAAACCAGTAAAATAATTTTTGCCACCTAAGGGATGAATGTTTGGAAAGTGGAGGGAGATTTATTTATTTATTTTTAATTTAGGGGATGGTTTTAGAAGTCTTTTTCTTTCTGTTTTGTGATTCTTCTCTCAGATGGCAACTTGGCCTGTCAGTTTTGTGTCACTGCTTGTTTATGCCATAAATGTCATTTGGAATGACAACACTAGGAAAAGGTCAGGGCTATTACTGAACAAGCTTACCCCCTGGAGCCTAATACAGTCAAGACACTGTGATTCAACTGCTGGGAGTGGCTGGAGAGATGGCAGCGGGGAGAAATATTTAGGTATTTTTCAGTGCTAGTCCATGGAAATCATACCTTGGGGCTCAAAAAGGGACAAAGCCGAGAGCAGCCTTATGCGTTTGATTCAGGTAATGTATTCAGAAGAATTAGCAGCAAGCTCCAGGATTTGAGGCAAGCAGAGCTGTCTGTTTCTTTTTATTAGTGCATGGATGCTAAATACTGCTCAGAGAATGAAGTTTGATCAATAAATCATACCCTAGTTGTTGTTCTGCATTGGCTTCTTTGCCTGGACTGCTAGAAAAGGACCATGTGTTTGCCTTTTTTCTTTCCCCCAGAGTAAAAATCCTTCAGTAAGTAGAAACATGAAGGAAAGAGGAAAGCAGCTCCAGCTAATAACTATTTACTGTCGTCTGTGGCTTAGGTAAATAACCTCGCATGTAAGTGACTCCTGCTAAGGCAGTTAAGTGTCTAAATAACACCACCAAAAAAAACCCAACCCAAAATTCTAACAATCACACCAGTTGATCAAGAACCACCCTAGCAGGAGGAATAGAGAGGAGAGGTAATCCTTTCTTAGATCTTTTCAGAGCAAAAATATTGACTCGCCTATGGCATCTCCAGGTAAGAAACCATTTTTTTGATACACCATCCAATAGAGAAGATTTATTTTTAATCTGTGGATGTCAGGGCTGTAAGACTTCCATATTGGATACCATCTTATAAAATCCCCAAGAACATCATTAAGCTTAGTCCAGTGAAATTATTCATGTATTCAAGTTGAAGAATGAGTGTGCCTACCATCCTAATTTGAAGCTACGAGAAAATATATAAGTTCTTCTGTTTAGGAATGATCCTTGGAAAAGCCATGAAAATAAAGACATTGAATACCTGCTGAAAGTTGTCTCAAAGCACACTTACTAGAATTTCTTTGAAGTAGTGAAAAGAGAGAAACTAAAAAATAAGCAAGCAAACAATCTTCTCATCAAGGAATGATGAAAATGCGAAGTTGTAAATACCTGACAAGCAACTTCTGGCTGTTTGGCCACTGGAATTGCCTTTGCTCCTGATAGTAAAGGAAAGTTATCGAGAAAAAATGTAAAGACAAGTTTGTATGCTCTAAACTTGTTTTAAACTAAATCTTTGGAACTGTTAGATAATCTTTTCTTTCTCTTGAAGCATTGGTAAAATAAATCATATTTTATATAAAAATTATACTTTTGCTGGTTAACAAAACCAGGTCTAACAACAAACTTCCAGACTTCCAGAACTTATTAAATTCTAACTCCCTCCTTTATACTATTTTTCTTTTTCAGAGAAGAAAAAAGTCCCTCAGTGTTTGACTTTAAACTAGGTTTTATTCCTTTATCAGATGAAGTCTTGAAAAGATGCAAATTGGGCTATTGCAGCTATACTTGTATTTATTTATTTCATTTCTATTTTACAAGCACTTATCTAGCAATCTGGGCACTTAATGTTCCATGAAAACAGTGCCAGAAATTCAGATTGATCCAGATCTACAAAACAAAATCCAAGCTCACCATCAGCAATACAAGATCCATAAATACTGATAGTCTTGCAGTATGATAAACGGGGGATGGGGAGAAGAAATAAAATAAAAAAAAGAACAACAAAACAGTGAGAGACTTTGGAATAATTATTATTTATTATTCCATGGTGAAAAACAGAAGCATTGACAAGGGAGGTCTGGTTGGTCCCATCAGCAGCTCAAAGCTCCCAGTTCATTTTGAATGGGACTTTCCTTTTCTTCCCTCAGCAAGGATTCCTCCTTTTTCAACAAAGATGTGCACATTCTTTAAGAGGGAGAGTCTTTCTGGGCATTTATCTGCAAAAGTTCACCCAATTTTGATAGCCCTGCAGCTTTTAATGAGAAAGAAATATCAAGTCACAGCTAAGGATTAAAGTCAGACCTTGCAGCGAGCTTGCATGTGCTGTACCAGCTCAGCTACCAAGAATGCCACACCACACCATAAGTGCTCTTGCTGCCCTGAACCCCCTGGGTTTTTGCTCCCCAGCAGTCTGACTGGATTAAGAATGGAGTCAAATGCTGCTGTTGGTCTTATCAGAACAGATCTGAATCCAAAATGATGAAAACATAAGGAATCAGGATCACGGTATTTTCCCTCAATGCTCTTGTCATAAACAATTGCTCCAACAGAAAGAACATCAAGGGGCTCTGCTCTTACTGTGAGATATTCAGATCCCCCCTTCAATTTGGGCTGCTTTGGGGAGTTGATGACTGCCTAAACTCTTCAAACACAAAGCCAGGGTGGATTTGTGCAGCGGAGGCAGCTCAGCAGAAGGGCTGAGAAACAGTCCTTTTGAGCACGAATCTTCAGCCGACCACTGTCAAGAAGAATAGAAGGGAATTCTTGCACATTATGAGCAAAAGCATCTGCCCCTTCAATGTGGCAAGATGCAAAACCCCAGTAAACGTGTCTGTTTTGATAAAAACCGTGGAACAATAGTTACATGTTACTGCAGGAGGTTGGGGGCTGTGGGAATCGACAACTGAGCTGTCCCATCTCAGCCAGAATTGCAGGACTTAATACATTCACTTGCCTTCCCCTCCCTACTGGTGTGCCCATAATTTCCATCTCTATGAAGCCAGGCATCAATGACAATGAAATTCATAAGGGTATATTTTGGAATGCTAAGTGATGAATTTTGCATCCTGGCAGGCAGCTCTCCTTTAGAGTAAATGGGAACTGGAAAGTAGGACATTAACCTAACTGTAGATGTTGTCCTAAGGTGTAGAAAGAACTATTACAAGAGGCTTGTACTCTGTGTGATCTTGCAAATCAGAAATAGTAGGCAGGAAAGAGAAGATTTGAGCAGTTCATAGAACCCTCCCGGTGCCTCAGTTTCTCCATTGAAGAGAAATCTGCATGTTATACTCCAGAAGAATCTCCCACGTTCCTTCAGGGTATGCTTTTATCAGCCTCTGTATGCAGAAGCAACCTTTGAAATCAAGCTTAGGGCCAATTATCTACACAAGCTTAGGCATTACAATTGCTGTATGTAAACTATCGCCTTTCTTTCTTGCAAAAAAAATGCAGAGCAGAACAGCAAAGTATCTTAGGTATGGTGGTTGGCCAACAATAAACATAAAGACTGTAATCTCTGAAAACTAATACAGTATAGAGGGGCTGCATAGCAAGATGAATGAAACACAGTGTGGTGTGTGGAGTGTTCGGAGGGATTATTTTTTGTTGTTGTTGTTTCAAAAGGAGTTTTTTTTTACCCCAGGCCAGAAGCCTTTGTGTCAGGGAGACTGTCTCATTTCTCTGTTCAAAGGCTGTCAGAGATGACTGAGATCTGAAAATGCTTTCTGATGTTGACGAGGTCAAGGGAGACAGAGCTGCCTACCATCAGGTGCTGCGTCAGTGGTGGGATGGGAGGACACGTGAGAGGGAGAACAGAAAAAAAATAGTGAAATTATCATCTCTGGAGATCCAGATAAAACAAAATAAATAGTATAAAATAAAATACGGGAGAAAGAAGAGGCACAGGTCAAACAGTCACAACAAAGTTTATGGCATTAGTATTCAGCTGGAATAAGGGAAAATATCTTGGTTCCCAACTGGGGATGTTCTGAAGAGAGGGAAACTGACTGGAGGCAAAAGATATATTAATATTACTCCACTTAATCAATACATAAAATCCTCCAATGTGTTTTTTGTACAAGCCTGCTCTGCAAAGTTAACACCTGCAGTGTTTTCTGATTTCATCTAATTGTGCTTGCAATAGTTCGAATCAGGACTGCCCAAACCAGCCAGGAATTGAATCAGACTGTGGGAGCGGGTGGATCAGCTGCCGCAGATTGCACCCATCTTACCCAAAAAGAAAGTGGATGAATGTCACTGTCACCTTTAAAGATGGACTCTCTCTGTCCCACCACACAAAGAAGCAGCAGGAGGTTCCATATCAACCTGGGATGTTACATTTATCTGGTGATTTCCAAAGTTCACAAAAGAACCTTGCATGTGGGATATGGTTCTCCATGGGCCATGCTTCTACACAAGGATACCCAGCTGGGCTGGTCTCAAATACCCTTACATCTCACCGTTCAGAGCCACAAGCACTTCTATAAGGCAACACACATGGCCAGATTTAGAGTACTTGCATTGGTTTCCAGCATATCAATAAGCCCTGGTAGCTGGTTTTAGTATTGATTTCACAAATACGTAAGACAAAGGCAAAAAAGGATGGTACTATTTGGTACTATAAATGGAGAATTATATTGGTCATATCTTTTTAATTTTTAGATTTTTAATTTAGGTAAAATTACTGACTTTCTGAAATCACAGGTCAGGTTGGAAAGTGTCTAGGGAAACTTTTTAGACATTGTGGGTGTCCATTTCAGACAACTTTGCCCAAGACACCCTTCTTTTTTTATTAAAAAACATGTATATTTGTGTTTTACCATATTTTTTTTTCTGAGTGTTGATGGGGACCAGTGTTGCTGGTGGTGGCAGCATAACAAGTTGCAGCAGTTTAGCACAGAAAGAGAAAAACAGCAACAAAGCACTGCAACTTGTGTGACAAATACCTTTCTACAGCCCATCACTTTGGTGTTTACTGAAACTTAGGCAGGCAAAGAATTTAGTATGTCCAGCAAAGTGAAGTAACTATCAGTTAAAATAATTTGTGTCCATTTCTCCACTAAGTTCCCGTTATAATGAACTCCTAGAGTCAGAGGGAGACTATAATGATGTGCTGGGGCAAGGGAGTGTCACCTAGAAAGATGGATGCTTCAAAGGATCCTCCAAGGTGATAAAAGTCCTGGTTTATGACCCATTCCTTGTCAGATGACCCAGCATTTAAGAAGTGGCCAATATGTACGTGACATGCAACTGTTTTGTCTCGTATATGGGAAGAAAGACATGGGAGAAGGCATGTAAAATGAGTCCATATGTACCTGGTAAAGCTGCCTGGTCAGCCATAATTGAGCACCAGAGAGGATGACAGGGCATCCAACAATGACATATTGCTGCACCACATCCCAGTAGCCATACGTTTCTGAAGGGATGGCATAGCAGGGAGCAGGGACTTGACTGCTCACGCCTGCAACTCACAGCTCCGCATTGCAAATCCCACTGAACCAGAGCCAGTTTAAGACATTTCCACTCCCAGATCCCATTGATAGACCTTCATTGCAGTCTCTCCTTTGCCTGAAGATTAGCATCCTTTTAATTGTGTCAAGTCAGCTCTTTGGATAGTTGATATCTAACCCTCTTGATCAGTGAAATAATCTGGTTTTAAATAATGCTTTCCTCCAAAGATCTTTATATTTTATTATTTTTTCATTATTGTTTGTGTGCTTGGTTTTAAGTTGGCTGTTTCACAGATCTGCTTTGATGGCAAGACAAATATAGCCTTAAACCAGTACAGCTGCGTGGGAACCAGTCTTTACAGGTCATAGCAGTTTTGCTTTAGATAGGAAGGAGGCTCCCTCTCAGATTCTGCCTGTGGAGTCACAATTATTTCTGTGTTAAGAAACATGGAGAACCATTAGTCCTGCATTAATAAATTAGTGCCAAACTCATTTAGCACTAGATCCAGGTGGTATGGGATGGCCCATGTCCATACTATTAAACTGCCTGGGCTTCCAAAACTGGATGGCTGCACTCAAACCACCCATTGGGAATGGTCTCCGGACCATGCCAAGTTCCAGACTTTGGTAGGACATCATTCAGGTCAATGCCAGCCGGACTATATCGAGACAATTAAAATATTTAGTCCCCATGCCCATGGAACTATTTAATTTGCTATTTCAGCTATAGCCACAGAATTTAAATTTTAATTCTCTCAAAGCCCGTATTTATGGTCTGATTAAAGATACAGCTTGTTAAACATTTTCTTGTACATTTTTTTTAAACCACCTGCTTGTTCCCGTCTTCCTCATCTTGCCATCTACTCCTCTGCCTACCACCAGTTCTGCCAGTAAAATTATTTGTATTACATTGTGAATTGACAGTGAGGGAAATAAAGACAGCAGGATATGGCATTAGTCATTTGTTTGCATTAATTTTGTTATTTCAAAGTAAAGGCATCAAGCATAAAATCTTAAGGTGGCTTTCTGATCATTATTTTATCCTAACAGTAGGGAATGCTAAATAATCTAGTGTATGACCCAAAGTGAGTCAAATGTGGGAAAGGATATTGCATCTATGTTGTCACCAAGGAAACAAGAAACAATGACAGTTTTTGCCAGCTGAGCACTCATCTCTATACCTTTAGTTCACCTGGAGGTAGCAACCTGGCACTTTCATTAGGGGTGGGTAAAGTAGAAGGTATAAAAATAGCAGTAGAGAGAAAACTGTAAAAAAACAGGGAGAGAAAAAGAAGAAATCAGTTATTCTTTCCCATCTACTCACAGAGCTGTAATAGGGTAGAAAATTATAAAGCAGGGCTGATTTTGCCTTGCAAAAGTGAAATTCGTTAGTTCCAAGAAACCCAGATCTGCAAAGGCAGTGGGGTACTGCCCAGTCGGGTATCACCTGGGACAGAACCTGTGGGAATTTCTGAGAAAGAAGCTAAAAACACCTTTGGAGATTTGAGGTAAAAAATCTACCTGCTGTATAAGAAAAGTAAACAAAGAGGAGTAACTTTTAAAACAGGGGACTAATGTGAAGTTCCTAAATGCATAATCAGCTTAAAGGTGTAAATTCAAATAAAACTCAGTTCACACTCTTTTTTTTCTTTAATTAGACTTACAAATAAATAGAGATAAATATGATTGTTTCTTTGCCTCTGAATTTTCCATTTGTTCCAAATTCCTTTAATTGCTGTTTCAGTGGTTATGAGATAAAGATTTGCTTCTTACCTTAAAAACCTCATCAAAATGAGCTTAAAACATAACCCTCCTCCCTTCCTGGGAGGAAATGCTTCTTAGGTGTTTTCTGCATCTACAAGCTCTGGGACTTATCTGTGCTTATGAGGAAAGCAATTTTCTCCTTCTAACAAGATTTTACTCTGGAGTGAAATATATTTTATTTGGGATAGTTTTAGTTTATGTAGCTACAATAAGCTTCCACCTAATTCTTTCATTTCATTTGTATTTTTAGTTGATCTAGAAGTACTTACCCTAGTCATTTAAAAATCAAGCAAATAAACACATAAACACTTTCCACATAGCTTTCTGTTTAAAAAAAAAAAAATAACATCAGGGAAAGCGAGTATCCAACAACAACAACTTGGAGTAGATTTACAGTTCTTCAGCCTTTGCTCTAGCCCTGGAGCCTGATGGGACGCTGGTGTCCTTGGAGGAATGGTAGAAGGAATTGCTAGGGGCCAATTGCTGATTTTATCATTCAAACACAAAATTTGTTACACCACTTTATCGGTCACAGGGAAAGCAATTATAGTGTGGTTCAATTTTCCACTCAATGGCTGTACTGGGGATCAAAGTCAGGTTTTTATGATGGAGAAAAAATGTTTTGCTATTTTGTTTGTTATTTAAAAATAATAATAATAAAAAGCCTGCACTTCCAGTACAATGCTGTGTTTGCCTGTGTGCCTTTTTTCTTTCTTGAGATAGAGCTGATCATTTGGAGTTTTCTCCTGTTAAATAATCAGGGTATTTTGCTGCTGGTTTGTTTTGTTTCTTTTTTTCTTTCTCTCCTCATCATTGACTAAAGTCATTGCCATGTAGAAATGAAATTGTCACGCTTAAAAGCGGTACAGCCTTAGAACTCTAATCACAAACACTGGAGGTAAAATAGTCCGTATGCCACATTTCTTAATATGAATTGTTTTCTTTTGGTACTCTTTCAAACAAGAAAGGTATTCAGTGTGCACTTGTGGTTTATATCTTTAGCAGTCTAGAATATAATTGCCACTGTGACACAAAATACTTCAGCACCATGTTAAAACACAATCCATTTGCAAAAACAAACATATATCTATGATCCTAAGGAAAAAGAAAATGAATTGGAGTCCACCATAAAAGATAGATCATCCACAGACCTTTCTTTTAGCATTAATATGAAAGAAAAAAGAAAGGAGTAAGGAAAATAAGGGATCAAAATGAAGAAACATGGAGGAAGGAAAGTGCATTTCCTCATCTGGAAACTGGGAGCTTTTATTTGCAAAGCCTTTTACAAATGTTAACTAATATATCCTTCAGACACTCCTGTGCAGTAAGAATTTGAGGAGTAGCAGCAAAGTGTTGCCACATCAGAGAAAATCGCATCAATTATTTAGACAAATATTTAATCACTCATTCTCAGAAAGGAAAACAGAATTTCCTAAGTGTTTTTTCTACTTCATTTGTCTTTTGTTTTTCTTTTTGAATTGTTTTAACATAGTCTTCCTTCTCAGAGTAGATTCATAAGATAATAACTCAGACCAGTGTGCAATTTCAAGTTCTACAGCTCTTTTTTTTTGCTGTTGCTACAAGATTATTTTTTCCTTTGTGCCAAAATCAGAATTATTCTTACTCTGTTCAGTAGGAAACTTTATGCCTTCTGCTATCAAGTGTTCATTTTGAATGGGACATGTCACAGTTAGTAAAACTTCCCATATTATTAAAGTTAGGCATATGCCTAAGTGCCTGACAAGGCTTTAGCACAGACAGCAATATCTAGAAAAACAAAGTAATTAAAATTTGACTGGTTTATTTTCAGAATGAAAAAAATTTTTAAAATAATTTATTTATTTTTTTATTTATTATTGTGATACTTCCATTAGGGCTCTGGTTTCTAGTAGCTGAGCCATTTGGCGAATATGTTCCAGCAGCCAGGTTACTGAGAGTTATCTGTGAGATAACTCACACTACAACTTCTTCTGCACTATATGAATCCTTCAGCTACTCAGAGGAAGGTCTCATAAGTCACTACTCAGCTCTAAGGTTGAACAACACAAATCCTGCAACATGTGATGGGCACTGCAAGGGTGTGGAGTGGTTTCTCTCCTCTTGAATCAAGGTCACTTGGATGGCTTGTAAAGACACTATTTATACAGGATTCACTAAAATCTGTGAAAGTACTGGAAAAAGTTCACAGTCGAGCACCTGCCAGGTTGTACCTGAGCTTTTCTGCTATGGCTTTTGGATCTTCTCATCAGTCAGTGGCAGTTCAGACAACAGATGCTCAACAGAGCTGGAGAAAAGAAAAATCTAAAGTAATAATCCTCCCACTCCCCGAGTTGTTGGGAATTGTTGAAAACTTCCACTTGCCTTTTGGAACATTTCTTCAAACCATCAAGTATAATTAGTCACATCCCTACAGCTTTAATCGACACTAATGATAGATCCACAGACTTTTTATAGGACTTTTCACAGAGGGGTTAATGAAAATATGTTCATTTTCAGAAAATAGTACTTTTCTGAAAGATTTTGACTACAGCTACCTCTCAGATATTACGGAGAGGATCCTGTTAGAAAGTTCCCAGTCTGCCCTGACACAAAAGCAATGTGGAGCTTGACAGGTAGTTACTACTCACAGTGTGTGCATATACACCCACATGCATGTGTACACACACACAGTCCACATGCTCGGCATTCCAGCTACTCCAGACCACAGACTGCAATAATATGGGCTTAGAGTAGCTTATGGGTTCCTTCTGAATTTTACACCAGGAAAGGTCATAATGACAAGTTTTCTTATTTTCTGTCTTGTGTTACATCTAAGAAAGCAAAAGAAAATTTTGAAAGAAGAGAAAAGAGGAGAGGAGAGGAGAGGAGAGGAGAGGAGAGGAAGAAAAATGAAAGAAAAAGGAAAATAAAAAGAAAAGAAAAGAAACAAAACTCTCAGGGGGTTAAGTCTGACCTGCAAGCAATACAGCTCAGTTTGAAAAAGCTCCTGCTTCAAAATATTAGGTCTGAATTAATGCTCGACAACTCCAGCTCCTGTAATGGCAAAAAATACCTCATTCTCAAGCACTGTTTGAAGAACTGAATTTTGTTTAATATATTTGCCTGCTTACAGTAAAATAAAAACAAAATATCATTACTTTGTCCTCCCCAGCTATGAAAGCAACCAGACAGCTCCACTCTGACAAATTCAAATTAGCTGAAGGTTTCTCCCACTTGGGAGGCTGCAGCCCTGGCCTGTAGTCAGAGATAAATTTTTCAGTAAACCTGCACCTAGAGTGATTAAGGGAAGCCTCCCAATTTACTCTGTCACAGCTGAGCTGATAACATAGCAGAGCTGCCTTTTTCTTGATGCCCAGAGATGTCATGCAGGGGAGCAGGAGTGATGGGGTAGGAAAGTGAAGAGGTCAGTGATGTGAGGAGATTTCCAGCTGGGGAGAGGGAAACCAGATTCACACACCTGAGTGCACATAAAGGGACCAATGTTGGCCTGATGGATGCTACTGGCTCTCTTTGTCCATGTCTCATAAATAATAAGTTTTAGAATATTCCCACAAACATAATGAAATTAAATGTACTGCAACAGCTAGAAGCAAGAGGCAAATACATCCTTAACTCAACAATAACCAATAAGTGCTGGGAATGCACCACACTCCCTTTTGCAATCCCGTGCCTTCCTGATGCTTCCTCATTTTTTGGCCAACATTTCTCCATTTGAGACATTATTTTTTTTAATGAAATTATGATCCCACAAAGATCTGAGTTACTTCAGATGCCTTTTTTATTTTTAAAAGGTTAATTACTATGGAAAAAACTTGTGGAAAATAATGATGTAGGTTTAGTTTTTAAGGAAAGAATCAATTGCTTTAACTCTAGATTAGAATCGTTGAGGAAAAGTGTACATTTATATGTGCTAGTTTAAGCAGGAGCTCTGGGATGTAAGGTATTGCTGGGAGGTGAGGGTCTCTCATCTGAAATGTGAGGTTTTCTCAATTATCTTTTTTAGGGATCCGAGAGATTTGTGCAGCAAGCAAATGCATCTGGCATGTGAGAGCATATAAAGAGACAAAGGATCACAGAACAACTGCAGTTCACAGAGTCACATAATGGTAAGGGTTGGAAGGGACCTTCAGGGATCATGTAGTCCAACCCCCTGCCAAGGCAGGGTCACCCAGAGTAGGTTGCACAGGAACACATCCAGGTAGGGTTTGATTATCTCCAGAGAAGGAGACTCCACACTCTCTCTGGGTAACCTCTTCCAGTGCTCTGCCACCCTCAAAGTAAACAAGTTTTTTTTCACGTTGAGATGGAAGTTCTTGTGTTCCAGTTTGTGCCTGTTACTCCTTCTCCTGTTGCTGGGCACACAGAATCACGTAAAATACCTATGGACAAGGTCTTATGGTGGAACACGTGAGATTGCAGCTGAAGATTAAAACATTGGTCCATAAAGGAGAGTGGATGCCATGTCAAGTGTTGTCACAGAGACAGTTTGGATGACCTTAATACTTTTCCATACCTTAACCTTTCTTCTTTTATTTACTTCAATTTATGAATTACTGTACCAGCCTCTGAGGATTAAATTGGTGAACTGCAGAGCTAAAAGCAGTGTTCTTCAGAGTAGGAACTGAAAAAGACAACTTTCTGAGACAGCAGAAGTAACAAGTTCTCTGAAGCATCACCAAGAATCTGAGATGAGCATTTCTTCTCTCGTTACTTGAAAAAATCGTCTCTTAATGGTCATGATTTAAATAAGATTTTGCACTGTGATGGAGAAGGAACGTGTTTTTAACAGGCATTTACAGAGAGGTAGTTCAGCAAAACCATTCTCACCACCTCAGCTGAGAGGGATGACTGAGGAGATACTCATTTGGGGCTACCATTGAGTTTGCGTTCAACTCCCAGTTCTTTGGGAAGTGGATAAATTTAACCAATGTGGATTCTTTTCTTCTGAATGTCATAAATGGAGAACAAGTGTTGCTTTCAGGTCAATAGGACAATAAAATATTCATTCTTGTGCTTTATTGCTAGTCAGTCTTACTGGTAAGAACACTTTTGCATTCTCTTTTCAACAAAGGCCCAAAATAAAGTTTTGAGGGCTTGTTTCTTATTTTATACACAATATTGTATTTTAAAGAAAAGGAACACTAATCTTTGATGGCATTTCTTTGACAACTTGTCATGTCTCAATCTAAATTAAAACCACATCTGACACACCAAAAACCTTGTCTTGATCTGTCTTGTTTGGATAGTGCCAGTCCATGATATGACCTGAAATCCATTCCTTGAGGTCATTTAGGCAGACTCATTGAAGCAATATATACTGGCTTCATATATTGGCTGCTGGTCAATGAAAACACTGTCTAATGTGACACTGGAGACTCTATCCCTGCCTGAAAGTAGTAAGTGGATTTGATTTGGGGAAGGGAGGGAAGGAAGCAGAAAGTATCTCTAAGGGAGAGTTCAGTAATATGGCGCTACCTCACATGAATAGTCCCTGCGGATCACCTCCTTTTCTTACATGGATGAGCACAGATAAAGATAGCTCAAAGTTAGAGAGCACCTGACTCAGAAGAAATGAATTTTGGTTTTCCGTCCTGGTTTTGTGACTGTGTCACCTTGGGAAAAGGCCTTACAATAGTTGTGTGCTATTTTTTCCAGGTGGAAAATTGGGGGATTCCTACTTCAGTGGATGTACTCCCATAGCTGCACACCGCAAGAGTGAGAACCCTTGCAAAATTGCTGAGATAACTTTCAGATGAAAACTAGAGCATTGTATATATCTTCAGAGTGCTAGGGAAAACAAGAAGTAGCAAAAGCAAATTTGAAAACCTTTAGTTTCTCTATCTTATCTTGCAAATTATGAGGTCTACTATAACTTAACTCAAAGTAGTTAATAGCTTGTTGAATAACTGCTGTGACTTAAAGAAACAATTATGTCTATACCAGTGCATTAAACATGCCTAGACTAATTCTCCATCACTGAGGCCAGCTGGCACAGAATGGCCCACATCCATACTCTTGAACTCCCGTAGTTTCTTGAACAAAGAGGATACATCTGAAGTGCCCACTGGCAGGGATCCTTGGATTCCCCTAATTTACAAATGCTTTGGGTGCAGGATAGGGGCCCAGAGTCAACTGACCTCCCATTCGTGCAGTTTCATGGTAAAGATTCTCAAGTTTCAGTGCTTGGGAATATTTCCTGGAGATGGTTAGTTTACTAAGATATATCAGAAGCATCCCCTTCTCCAAGCATTTTGCCAAGGAGAGTACAAGTAAGTAGACGCGTGAGAGAAAGGGACAGTCTGCTCCTTCAAATAAGATCTGCGTCTCTGTGATCCCAAATTGTCACTGTCTTCATTTCCCCTGAATTCCTCCTGCTTTGGCTTTATTAAATACCCATCTCATCAGGGACACTGAAGGGTCATTTTCATATTTGACCCCACTGGGATAAGAGTGAAGAATTCACAGGTAATGGATCTTCGTGCCATGAAGATGGAGCTTCATGGGATTAGATTATCTAATCTACTTTCGTTGTATTAACATCCTTGGAAGGCATTAACATTTCATTTTGTTTTCAGTTTATTGATAGGTGTCTCTATTAAAACTTCATTGGAAAGTTGTCTACACCTGATCTGAAGACACTCTACCTTGGAAACTACCTTGGAAATTGCCCTGGCAATGTGTTCCAGTTCCACATTGCCCTCACAGTTTAAAATGTGTGTCTAATGCTTCATTCGAATTTCTCTGCTTCCAGCTTTCAGCCATTGGATTCTGTTATGCCTTTACCTGGCTGATTAAATAGCCTGTTAGTTCAGGGTAGTTTCTCCTTGAAAAAGTGGTGCTGCTATGTCTTCATTTTCTTTTTGATGAGCCTGGGCTCTTCAAGTCTTTGATGGTAAGATATTTTCTCCCACCTATCTGGGAGTAATTTTCCAATGCATTTTTCTACTATTAAGGACAAGAGAACACCTGTGTTGTAGATTATTTTTCCTCTTCCTTACTATTCCCCTATGGTGGTAGGCAGTAACCAGTAAGCATATTAGCCTTTCCAGACCTGGAACTGCCTCAAAAATATCACTGGCCTGGTCTTGCCTTTTGGTATTCCATCATATTGGGTTTCCAGTCCACTGTGTCTATACTGGCAAGTTAAGCAGAGATAGATTGAATCCCCTGTCATACTTACAGTAGTCATTAAGTCTGACTTAACTTTTGCAACCCCATTCAGTCTCACGGAAACAGCAGTTGGTTTGAAATGGTACATGCCCTGAGAGAGTACAATTAAATTTTTAAGAACTTTCATATTCAGTGAATCAATAAAGACCATATCTTCAGTTTGGCTACTCATTGTGTTGTATTAACTCGAACTATACAGTAACCCAGGTTCAAAATATTATAAATGTTATTACATCTATAAATCTTTGGAACTTGAGAGGTATATCAATTGTTTGTCTAGTAGCTTTGAGTAAATGGACAACATTTTTTTTTCATTTATTTACATGAAGAAGGAGAGCTAGAAGATTCAAGACAATAGTAACAGGCTCACTGAAGATAGACTACTGTGTATTTCTTGGTTTAGAAATAAATACTATTATATTTTAATATAATATTATTATACTATTATAATTTTTTGATATTTTGTGTGGTCAAATGGTATGCAGGTGTGTATCTGAAATACAAAAGGGTAAAATTCCTGCCAACTCTATACTTATTTGAAAACAGTTTACTGAACAAAACCACTTCATTTTCACCTTTACTTAGCCCATTGCAATCCTAGATTACTGTCCTTTTGTGCAAAAGCTGGAAGTTCTGTAAGCAGCACGACTGTAAACAGGACTAAAACTAAGCGTGGTTGATTAGCTGCAGAGTGGCAAATTTAATTTGAGCAGTTTTGACAGGTCGTGTTGCTTAGGTTGAACTTGAAATAACATCTTGACATATCAGTGGTTCTTGTGCTTTTCCAGGTTGAGTTGTTCCTTAAGGTGTTGAGTCATATAACTTGATGATGGAGTGTCAAACGTGATGTGTTAAACCTGAAGAAAGAAAATAACAGATACCGTGAAGATCAGCACATGTTAAAGTATGTTTTACTGTTTCTAATTAAAAAGAGTAGATCTTCAGATATTTCAGTTCAATATATAGCAACAGCTTTGAAATGTCCCTGCTGTGCAAAACAAAAGGTACATACTGTTTTAAATGGATGGAAAAAACAGACTAAGGCATTTCCATTTAAATTAAACAATAGTTTATGGGTTTAGGATAAATAGTTTAATGTGTTTCTGTGAGGCTAAGAACACCCTTAAATGAATTTCAAGCCAAAGTATCAACACCAAAAACATCTAACAGAATAAAGCCCAGTAAAAGGCATCCGCTAGGAAGTATGTGATGTGAAGTGGCTTAGCGGTATTTGCATGCAAGGAGATGGCAGCCATATAAGCAAGAGATAACAGAAGAGTTGAGACGGAGAGTAAAATTTATCATAACATGTCTAGAGATGATTAAAAGCCTGTGCTTATTAGATGCATAAAATGTATTACTAAATCATTTTTGGAACATATAATTTTCCAATTATTTATGCATCACAGTAATTAATGATAGGAGGGACAGAGTCAATGATTCACTGTGTAATACATATGGTAGTTACCTGGGGAGGAAAAAATTACAGTGCTACCAATTATTTGCTTTAATGTTTTTGTAATTATGCCCTACACCCAAGTTGAAAATTTCTTTAATTCTTTTTTAAACCCTTCATTCCTAACAATGAAACTGCTTTCTTTTTAGCCCTTCAATTAAGTCTAATTTTTAAGCTGCCATCCAAGAAATATACAATTCCATAAATGCCTCATTCCCTTTTATATTTTGCTGGCAACGGTCTGCAAGTATGAAATCTAGCCCTTCAAGCATCTTATTGACGGACTAATTTAGCCAGTCTGAAGGATGATCTTCTGTTTAATACACGTGGCTGGGATTTGCATGATCTTAGTTTCTTTTCTACTTTGGCCTTAACTTCTTAACCACAGGAAAATGAATCAGAGCCCTGGAGCTGTTTGTCACCAGGTAGGTCTTTATTCCGGTGGGTGGGAAGGGAGAAGTAATTCTGTATTCAGCAGAGTTACTTTTGCACTGCACCTTTCCCATGTTCCCTCTTTTGGGATGGAGGGATCTACAGATGGTGAGGAAGAAGTGCCAAGCAGATAAAGAAAGCCTGAGATGTAGGGCCAGTTGAGTTGAACTCATTCTTATTTAATGGTGCATGCCTACAGTGCAAATGTTTATATTTGAGCTAGGCAGGTTGGGGTCCTTCCACAGAGAATGGAAATAAATGAACACCCTGGGGTCGATTCATCTGATGTAGCTGGGAGGTTTTGTTTAAAATGCCATAAATTCTGTCCTACAAATGTCTCTTTCTCTTTTCTCTTTGTGAACTACAAAGAGCATTGGTTTAGATAAACTTTCTAGCTATCTAAAACTAGATGAGTTAAATCCCTCCACCTACATCTATATTGTCTATAAACATTCTGGCACTTAATCACAATTAGAGATGCTCTTATTTTTTCGAGTGGCATGGCACATGTTTTTTTCCCATACAATAAAACTAGTTTGTGAAACGTCTCTCAGACACCACTCATGAGCTAGCATGGTCTAGGGATTATTCCCAGCAAAAAGCCTGGTTGCATCCACCCAGTTTTGGAAAATAAATGAAAAAAAAAAAAAAAAAAGAAAAGAAATGTATATATGCACAAACTTGATTGTGCCAATTTGCCCTAAGAGTGGTGGAATGCCCTGGTTCATCCCAAGATTTGGGGTGGACACTTTGAACTTAGCTACTACCAGACAATCACAAGTAATTTGGGTGGAAAGCATACAACTCATGCATCTTCAGACACTTAGTCTTGCTTTTATCATTCTTTACCTGACAGTCAACCCCCCACAAGGCTACATGCTGTTACACACAGCACATCTGCAGGGGTATTTCCTCCTTCTATTCCCACTCAAAACAGAAGTCAAGGAAATTCTTCCAAAAGATCAGGCTGTGTTTTCCATGTTTTCCACCCAACTGTCAGCATTTGGGGATTGGAGTGTCTTGGTTTCAAGGGAATACGCTGAAATTTAGTGACCTGATAGGAACTTTTTCCTTTCTAAGAATCCTGTCTAACAACCTCTGCTTTGCTGTCAGCTATGACAGACAAAAGTCATCTCTTCTCTGTGGGCTGGGCATGGTGCTCCCAAACAATTCATGCAGCTCCCATGGGACAAGAGAATGCATTTCCTTTGAGCCAAACCAAAAGCCTTTTCCAGAGCAGACTTAGTAGTGTTTAAAGGATTTATTTAATTCTTTTCCCTCGAATAAATGAGCTTGGAGGGTTAGACTTTCCTGTGAAGAAGATTTAGAAAAAAAAAAAAATGTATTGCATTTTGGCAGATTATGTGGGTGGTATATGAATCAATAAAGCTTCCAGCTACACAAAGCCTTTGGGTGCATTGAGATGTTTGTTTGTTTTTATTTATTCCAAACAGAACTAAATCTGAATAGTTGGTTGTTGGTTTTTTTTTATTTCTGCCAAGAAATGAGGACATAACCCTCCCCCTACCCTTCCCCATTCCCTGCTGTGTTACAAGTGTACCCATATCAAGTGTTTATTTATTGAAAATATTCATAAGGAAAAACTGTTGATGCTAACGATGGAAAAAATATTCTCAAGGTGCCTCCTCCATGTCTGCTCAGGCATTCCTGTGTGTGATATGTGCTGGAGATTAGATACCTATGGACTTAGCTGTGTCTACTGTTAGGCTATGCACAGTCTGGTGGGGGCAATTGCAACGCTGATAGAAGCTTTAGTTGGTCTTGAGATCCATGAGGCCTTCTGGGTTGCTGGTGGGTGTTATGACCTGTTCCATGCTGTAAATTGTCTGTGGCAGGAAGAAATTAAGGATGCTCTTTTCCTTCCTTTTTTACCTATGTTTCTTAGCATACTACTTGTGGCCATAGTTGACCGCTTGCACTTGTCTCTATGAAGTTGTCTTAGCGCTCCTGTGTTGAGTTTCTAAGTTCATGAAAAGTACTAGAAAGTGTCTGTCCTGACCAAAATCTGTCATGGAGGAAAAAAAGCTGAGATACTAATTCTTAAAATTTTCCTATCTTTACTGAAGTCCATATTTGAAAACAAAAGCTCCGAATTTTAGTATTGATCACTTAGCTCCCACTCAAGCTCCCACATTTCATAAGAATGTCTCACATTAGGAAAAAGAAGACATAATAGCCATTGTTTTCCAAGACCTCTGCAAGGGCCGTTTTGTTCTACAAAGGCAATTCATGGAAAGGAATGAAGATGGGATCTACATAGTAGACCAAAATGGTGAATATCTCTCATAGAAATAAGCTCAGTGCCTGTGGTCATGTCAATGGAGAACATTTACACCACAACAGCCTTTTAAAAAAGCTGGAAATGCCATGGTAGCAACATAAAGATACTTAGAGGATCCCATTTTTCAGCCAGAAACTACCAGTATTTGAAATTAGAAATATTTTACATTCCTCTTACCTCTGGGAATGCAAAATAGTTGGGGAGTGGATAATGGATCATTTAGATAGATCACTTGGAAAGCAGTGCAGACACATGTAGTTCCTGATGTTCAGCTTGGGCACCAGGCATTACTACACTGAATTATTAACATTGTGGCTTTCTTGAAGAAAGTGTACAAATAGGGATAAGATCAGTGAGAGTAGATGGTAAGAGAGTCAGCCTACAATTTAAGAGGTCAAATTTAGGAGGCTAGATGTAGCTGTCTAGGTTTGAGTTCAGTGCTTAAGAGGCTTTAAGACAATTTAAGAGGGTGGATGCAGCTAGACCGTGCCAACCAACCCAGAGGCCAGGGAGTACCGTTCAATATGCCGGTAAGGACATAGCATTTGTGCTTTTTGTGGTGTGTATTTTTAGTTCCCCTAAGAAGTGGAACAGGATCCCACTTTGCTTAGTAATCTCTTTAATCTCATCTTTTAATTTCTCTGTATTTGAGACACACAGATAATTTTTTTTTTTTTTTTTTTTTTCAAATAAATCTGGCCCTAAGTGATTTGGCCAACATCAAGAAATGACAGGGAAGCGGACATGCCATTACACTTACTATTTAACTACTAGTTCTTTTCTAACCAAGACTGTTGCAAAGCTGGTCCTATCTTCTATTAGTCAATTTTTGTGACCTTTGTTTCCATCTCTCCTTCTGTGGCTCTAGCAGCCCCCTCAGTACCTTCTGCTTTTGTCAGCACAGAGCAGTACGCTGTTATTAATGTCTCCTCTCATTCCCACTCCTTCCTGCATCTCTTTCCTGCTGTTGCCTCCAGTGACATGCAATGATGATAATGGGATGCGGTGCCACTTGCATGATACCCCAAAGCCCTGCAAGGACTAGTTCAGAGGTACAGAATTGCTTAAAAAGCCAGGAGCTTCTCTACCCAAGGGGAGGAAAAAGCGATTGCTTGCTGTGTTAGGATCTGAATGCTCCTTGCCACTTCCTAGCAGAGCAGTTTAGAATCAAGCTCCACTGGATGATAATTGTTTTAACTACCATTGTGGTTCTCTCTTTTATCCAGGGGCATGGCTGGGGAGAAAGGGTGAAGTTGTGCAACTGATGTCTGCCTAATTCACAGGGTATTCCTAATTGGTTGGGATAGATCTCCCAGCCCTCCCTTCTCTCCCTTCCCCCCACTGAATTGCAGTTTGCTCCTTTATTTACAGCTTTTCCAAAGGAATTTATGCTTTACACAGTCTGCATAAAAATAAAGGTGCCCAACATGAGCAAGTCAAGATTAGAAATCCCTTCATTTTGTTACCAGAAAGAAGGAATGTTAAAGAAATCAATAAACCATAATGATGCACAGTTTTTATATTACAGAGCATTGTGATAAATGCAGCTCAACAGACAAAGTCTTTGCAGGGAGAAGGCTAGTGATAGAGATGACCATGTCAGCTTCATTGGGAGGAAATGTGTTGTAATCAGATTTCTTACTTTGGATATTTACAAAGACTGTTCAGGTAGCCTAGAAATTTAGACTCAAAAGAAAGATATGCTATCTCTGAAGAACAAACTAGAACCTTGAAATAAGTTATATATGGTTTTTCTACTGGGATGGTAAATCTCAGTACTACCATAGGCTGAGCTGGGAGCCATCTAGATCTGGCTGGTAGGCAGCATGAGCGACTACAGTATGTGTAAATGGGATCCCAGAGATGTGCCTTTTCCCTTTTAGTCTTAGGGTAAAACCAGGTTTCCTTAGCACAGGGGATGGAAAGCTTGGACTCCTTCACTATTCTGCTTATGATATCCTTTGCCTTTGGAAGCCATCAATAAACTATTTCAACTGAGTTGTTAGCCATTAATGAGGACAATAAATTTCCACACATTAAGATTACTAATTGTATCAATAAATGTGTTCTACCGATGAGACCAACAATTTTCACTCTATAATAAATTTTAGTTTCTTTCCAGTTCGTTTAGCTTTATGCAAGATTCATACTTTTCCAGTGAGATATACTCAGACTTGAACTCTGAATTTTACCTCCTTGAGAAACCATAGAAGTATTTAAAAGCTGCAGTGTTTCCACTACCACTTTGGCTATGTACCAGTTTTGTACCAATGAGAAGCCCTTTTGGACTGATAATCTATTCATCATGTCCTGCAGCATTATTCCCTGCTTCTCTGAAGAGTTCATCTAATCTACTGGTGCTGTTGTCAAATAATTATGTTGAACAATGTCTGCTGATGCTTACAGATTCAGTTAGATTATGGAGTTTGTTGCATTCCCTCCGTATTTTCCAAAATGTAAGTCATTGTCTTGAAATCCTCTTACTGAAAGTATGTACATCTCTTTATGCTGTTTATACAAAATTGTTCCTTACAACTGAAATAAGGCAGGCAACAGAGTTCACTTTTCCTCTAGACTTCAGATTTTTCATCAAGTCAATGATATGAAAAGACAGGTTGCTAGAGGAATTCAAGAGTTTCCTCATTAAATCATTATATGCAGACAAATTTTATTTTGTCAAAATTAATTTTGTCAGGTAGTGTATGCACCTGTTCCTACAGAAGCAGCAGAAGCGGTTTCTTGCAGGAGGAAAAGAACTGCTGATCACCCACTTTGAAAGATCTTGATGCTTGGGGCACTCATCTGTGATGTGAAAAAGTGCAGTAAAAATCCCTAGTCTGCATGAAAGACAGCAGTAACTTGAATCCTAATCTCTTCCACCATAGCTATCCAGGGCTCACCCTGTTCATGCACTTTATTAGTTAGCAAAAAAAATTATTTTTTTTTCTTGAGGGCTAATGCTAACTATTCCAATAGCCTTAGGGATTTTATTTATTTTCTTCCAGGATCCTAGCACAGTGTGATTTCTTCTCCAGTTTTTTTCAGGTAGGCAGGCAGCCAGAATAACCATGACTGATTCAGAAGGAAAAAAAATAAGTAATGTACCCTCTTTTAGACTTTGGAATCTTTTTTTTTTTTTTCCTTTCGTGCTACCTGATTCCAAATCTTATTTTGTATCTTCTGGTTTCCAGTGGAGTTTAGTAAACCATACTACAGTTTCTCAGCTGGTCTCTGCTCCTGAGAGCTTGGCTAGATGAACAAGTTATTGGCTGGCAATTCAGGCTGAAAATTTGAGATAACTTTAGCTACTCTATGTGTTACCTGTTTAAGGCAGCTCAGCCTTCTGTGAACATCACTGAGCCTGTTTTGCTTAGGAAGTTATTCTTCTAAAGCACAGAATGATCTAAGGACACCAAAACCTGCACCAACCAAAGAAGATACCTTCCAACTAAAAATTAATAATGAAGAAACTTTTGGAAAATGACTTGGATGTAAAACCCAAAGGCTAGTCATGACTGACCTAAGTCATAACCTAAAGGTTAGTCAAGAAAACGTGACAATGAGGTCAGCATGTTTTGAGACTGTCAATACAATGTCCTTACATATTTAAGGAGAGGAACAATTCTTCAATAGTAAGCTCTGATACAACTTAGTGGGAGTACCCCATCTATCTGGATACTTTATGACTGGAAAAAAAAAAAAAAAAAAAAAACAAATGCATTTGGAGAAGAGTGGGGACTTGTGAGGGATCAGTTTAAAAGAAGGGATTAAAAGCACTGCATACAGCCCTGAGGGGAAGCAATAGTCTACAGACATTGGAAGATTGCAAGCATTAAAGACTGAAAACAAACACGTGAGGCACTAGGAGAGGGTTTAGTTAGATCCCCTTTTCCCATGTGAAATTGTGGGTGAATTTCTAGATAAACTTGTTTAGAGGGTTAGCTATTTGCTTATAATAGTATTGTGAACAACAGTGTGTGGGAATTTAAAAAATGCCCGCATGGTGCCTAGAAAAATAAGTGTGAATTGACTGTAGGAAGTAACTCTATACAGGCTTGGAGGTAGTTTAGCATAATCAGCTTTTTCCATCCATAACTCAGAGGATATTGTGCATTATTAAAAGCAGATACTTCTGGCCACTTGACTATTAGTCTCGTACAGCTATAAGAATATGAATGGTAGGTGTTAAAATCAGCCACAGGAGGGCTCTTGCATTATTTCCCTGCCAGCCTTTAAACATATTGAGGATAATAAAGGAAGAAACCTATTCAAGCAAGTATAGACAGAGGCTAAAAAGATCAAGTCAATCTGTGCTCCAGTTCCTGTCAGTATGTACAGGAAAGGAACGCTCTGAATCATGAATAGTTCACTGTGTATTTTATTTCATCTGCTTGTAGAAGCAAGAGTGATTTCCCCTTCTGTGGTTTTAGCTAGATGCCATGTTTCTCCAATGATGGGGCATGGTTCAGTGTACACATTAGAGGTCTGGATATGAGGACTAAGATAAAGACAAAGTTTCCATGGCAGTGTTAAGCATCTACTCCAGGTTTTCTATATATCTAAATTTGGTGATGTCTAGGACACCTTGGATGCCCACGTGTGTGTCTGATCAGAAGTGTTCACAAGACACAAGTTCAATATTTTTAGACCAGTTGTGAAAAAGGGCCTGCTGCAAAGGAACAAACCTGGTAGAGCCAACTCACTCTAAACCTTGCTTTCTTCTTTCCCTCAGGAAAAGAAACTCTTACCTTATACTAGATTTGCAGGTGCTAAAAAAGGGCCTCCCCAGCAGTCAGTTGATCTACAGGCTTTCTTTTTTTGCCTCAGGGACACCCAGCCAATCTTTCCACTTACTAAGTGTACAGACATCATGCAACTTTATCTTCTTTTCCCTAAGGACATCCCTATCACAATTTGTTGCTCTTCCAGAAAGACTCTATTTCTTGCAGGCCTATCAAAATCATTCCTGTCCAAGTACACGGATCAAAACACTTCCTTCATACTCAAGGAGAGTCTTCTGAAACTTGTTGCTTGTTGTCCGATTAGCCCATGTTTTCCAGATGAAGCATTTGGGGATAGAGTGGCTGTGTAGAGAATTAGCTGCTTCTTGTCATGATCCAGAGAACAGATTCGACACTCCTTCTTGTTGTCATATGCAGTTCACAATACAGCAGTAGTGGACCCAGCTTAAGAAAATCATAAAATAATTTCAAAAATTCGTTTCTTGTTCCCTGTGGCATTAAATCAGAAAAAGAACAGTGTGTTGTTCAAGGTCTTCACACTAGTTTTAGGAAATTCTTTCAAAATACAGTTCTGAATGAAACAATCTTGAGACGTTACTTCTGATCTATTCTTCCTCAGCTGAAGCATTAAGTGGAAAGAGGCAGCTCAACTCACATGAGAGTTGTTGCTCTGGAAGTTACCGTCCATCAACACTTGTAAATGTCCTTCATTCTCTATTGATCTGCAAGGAAACTTCAATGCATAAATTCAAAAATGGACATCTAAGTTAAAGACTTAATAAATAGATTGAGAAATTCATGCCTTTTATCTGGGTTTATTAATCTGTCCCAAATTTGCTGTGATAAAACCAACAAGTTATTGGGTATCTTGATATGGTTTGACAATAGGAGGCCAACAGTTTTTTTACACCTGAGAATGTTATTTTCCTTTTTACCAGCAGTTCTGTGCTTATCTATCTACTTTGGCAAATATCTTCTTTTGCAAAATTCGCTTTTGACAGCATTTTTCCAAGGAAAACCTATTTCATCTGATAACGCATGAGCAGCTCTTTGGTACACAAACTGCTCCTGTTTTTCAACTAAGTCCTTCCTGATGCACTAAATGCCATTTTTTCTGGAGTAGCCACATTTTTAGAAGCACTCACTCCTTTGGGTGTTGATCTTCAAGGGGGATATCCATCCACAGGTGCCAATGGGAGGGATGTGAATAGTATGAGATGCTGTGTTGTTTGTACATCTGCACCTGGCCTGTTTTGAAAACCGTCTCCACCTCTGCTGTCTCTGGCATTTATCCCCTTTCCTGGCCCACGATGTTTTTTTACAACCCCCTGAGGCCCAGCATATCTGGCCATCAGGACGGCAAGCCACCAAGCAGCGATGAACAGCAACCATGTGCAGAGAATTCCTTCAGAGTCCCCGTCCTCCCCCCGTCCCGATTTCTCCCTTCCTGAATGTTTGCTCTTTCATACTTCATTGGAGAATTGTGTTATCTCCACAAGATGTGGTCGGGCTTAGCACGGGAATGTCTGTGGCAGCACGTTGCCCTCCTCCCGGAGACACTGCAATGGGACGAACTGTCTTATTAGTAGGAATGGGTGCTCTTCTTGACTGCAAGAAATAGAAATAAATAAAAAACCTAAATAAATAGAAGAAGGAGAGATGGGGAAAGGAGAGAGGGAAAAAAGAGAGAGCAACTTTTTTTTTCCCCCCTTCTTCTCCTCTGAAGGAAGCAGCAGTGTCTCCTTGCAGAACGACAACCCTCAGGATACAGCAGTTGTCTTCAAATCTGTGACCATAAAAAATCATTATCTCTGTGAAATACAGCAATTTGGGAGATAATCAAACAGTGACCAGGGGGCAGAGCTGCCAATCTGAAGGATTATGCTCTGTGCACGCTTGATTCTGTCTGACCTTCCTCCGAGCCAGCTGTCAGCTTGGCGAAAACGCACACGGATCGACTCAGGGCACATTCATTAGACTGTCTTCGGTGAAGAAGTCATTTGCATAAAACCCCAGCTTTCTTAATTAGTACTTCATTTTTCCCTTGACTTATTTTGTGGCTAAGTTCACTCGCCTTTTTTTTTTTTTTTTTACTTGCCGAAAAATAAAATGGGGGAGGAGAATTCTTTTTTTTTTTTTTTTTTTCCCCTAATGTGGGGGCAGGAGGGAATATGACTTGCAAATTAACTCAGTGATAATTAGCCTATTAACATTTTCAGAGATGTAGGAGGTTTCCAAATGTTAAAAAAAAAAAAAAANTTTAAAAAAGTAAAAAAAAAAAAAAAAAAAAGGATCAGGAGGGGGAAAAAGTGTGTGGGGGAATACTATAGTTGAAATTTATTATCTAAACTTCTGGGTTGAAGATACTGAAATGATGAGAAAGAAAGACAGTACTGTCCATGGGTTGAAAAAGCTCTCTCCTTCATTTACAATGATACGTAGTCTTCAGTCATTCTCAAAGGCTTCCTTAGAAAATGCTACTTTATCATTCCCATGGACAAGCAATGGAATTTTTAGTGTCAGAAAAATAAAAATTTGTATATTTTTCTGCTACCACAGTTAACACAGAGTGAACTGCTCGGATTGGGAAGATGTTAAGCACATAACTGCAGTTTCACCCAGACTTTTCCGGCACATACCAATAATGATTTTCACATCCCCTAAAAACTTCAAAATCATAGTTGTGTCAAAATAAACTGCAAATTGTTGTATGAGTATAAAAAGTGTTCACTTAAGATGCACTGCACTCAACAGATTTAAAATTGTTACGTGATTGTTGGGAACAAACAAGCCACAGAAATGATTGCCTTGTGTTACAAAAAGTGTTCAGAGTAAAGAGAGATGCCAAATTAGTGCAGACATTATGAAATTTCTTCTTCAGTTCAAAGTAGGTGTTAATGATGCTTTTTCTCTGTTTGACATTCTGCTCCTGCCTGATGTAGGAGGGTATTTCAGAGTGTTCCTAAGTTTAATCACAAACGAGTCCAACTTACATCTCAGTACCATCATCAGAGTGTAATTATTGTGCTAGGGGAGGGAAATCCTGAAATCCAAGCAATGTCCTTGTCATGGGTGAATCGGTAGCTAACAGAGAAAAAAGGCATGCACATCCTGCAACGATGCTTTTGTGGCAGCATTCTGTTTAAAATGGTGCAAAAAGCAGCAAAACTTGTTCCCATCTTTTGTAAATTCCTCACCACCGTGCAAGAGAGCAAAAATGTAACTGCAGACATCTCTGTTCTTAGATAAATATTATGGCTCTTCCTCCAGTTTTACAAATGTCCCATACAGGACTTAAAAAGAGTTTTAAGACTGGAAAGCTGGCTACACTCAGGATATTCACCATCTCTAAATCTGAAGAATCAGCACCAATCTTTAGAAAGCAGAGTATTTCAGGTAACTGTTTATTAGTGAAATGACTAGTGCCAGGACCTGTTCTCTGGTCCTGAGGGCAATGGGCTCAGACTGGTTGTGTACATACTACGTAATTGCCTCGGGCACCAGAACAACACGAATCCACCCAAATTGCCTAAAAGAAATTGTCTTTGGCCCACACTAAGACCTCAAATATACAGTGAAATCATTTGGGAGAACACCAGTTGGTCTGGAATAAAACCTCACAGAAGACTGCTTTGAATATAGAACGGTATGAACGGCCACATTTCAGCGCCTGTGCACCATTTCGAGCAGTGCTTCCTTCACTCATGCCGACGTGCCCTCAGCTATATCTATTTGGAAACTAAAACTGGTTCTGAGGGCCATTTCAAATTTTGTTCACTGGGGCGTTGCAAGAAATGTACTTAAACAAATACCTTGAAAACTCAAATATGTGTATGCTACTAACACTATTACTAAAATGGCAAATTAATTAAATATTTTGAAAACAATGCATTTGGGCTTTTTATAAACAGAATGAATGTAACAGCATGTCATGCTCTTGCTTTTGTGAGTTATATAGGCATAGAATCATAGAAGGGAAATGAAAGCATATCTTGTTCCAACCCCCCTGCAATGGGCAGGAACACCTCCCACTAGAACAGATTGCTCAAAGCCCCATCCAACCTGGTCTTGAACACCTCCAAGGATGGGGCATCCACAGCTTCCCAGGGCAGCCTGTTTCAGTGTCTTACCACCCTCAGAGAAACAGTTTCTTCCTAATATTTAATATAAATCTACACTCTTTCAGTTTAAAACTATTCTCCCTCACCCTATTGCTACACTCCCATACTGGTATGCATACGCAAACTGCTTCTGAATTTCATCTGCTCTGGCCCTGCTCCAGAGTAGTCCCACACTTATGAATACACTTTTTTTTCTCCCTAGTAATGTACAGTACCAATATTTCAAATATACCAAGAGCAGTTGTAGTTATAGAACACTAATGCAAATAACACAGAAGTCAATAGAAAGATCATAAAGTTTACTTCAGCCACTTATACACCAAATTTCTTCCAATTAAATTAAGAAGTTTAGGGGGACCTGTCAGAAAAAAATCTAATCTTCAAAGACTTTTGTTGTTTATGTGTAGACTAAGGATACCTAACGAGCTACTAGGAACTGTTCAGTAAAGCTGAATTAAAATTGGAAAAATCTCTCATGAAATTCTATATAGCTTTATTCTTATACTAAAAAAAATCTCCAGAGGAAGTGCTGGATTTTGGAGCTGTCCAATATGTAGTTCCTCTGTGAATTATGCTACACTAATCCTCAGTGGGTTTTGGGTATATCCAATACATTCTCAACCTCCCAGCACTTAAAACCTACTGTCTGTAGCCCTTTATGAACTCCTTCAACCTTGTGTTACTCTGGGAAAATTTACTAGATTGCAAAAGATGAAAATTGATTTCATTATTAGACTGAAAGATTCAGCAGTAATTCCCAATTCAGCTGCTATGAACAGTTTAAAGTTGAGTTATAACCTTTTCACTCTGCTTTTATGCCCTCTTGGTGCCACCACACACAGGCAACATGTTCCTTCAGCTCTCTAGCTTCATACCCCAGTTCCAAGATGCCTGGCATAGATGTATAGGAGCTTCACTTATGTCGTTTGGAGCTTTGTCCTTTTTCTATTTCCCTCTGAATTGTAGTTGCGATTCAGAAAGGTCATGTTCGCAGATGTAAATAAAATATTGTTCCTATGACATGTTCATATAAGTGCAAGAGCAGTCATCAATCACTGCTAGTTGACTCAAAACAGTAACAGCTACTTTAGGTCCTCATCAAAGAATTCATTTTGCATTTTCACTCAAGGCGAAGGTCATCTTACCCAACTTTTCTGGTATCAAAATTAGGCATTTAGTCTGAACTAGTTGACTGTGCTCCAACTACGCTTGGAAGGAGAGAGATACATCAAGACAGAAATCGATTCCATCAAAAAGAGACACCAATTTTATGGTGGGATGAAACATTCTCCCTGGGATCTAGTCTCTCCTTTCTGACCATTGAGGTATGTCATGACAGCTAACGTAGTCAAGGAACATTATTTCTAAAAAACTACAGTTCAGCAAGATGAGTCAAGAGATTAATTGCTTGATTACACGGTACAGATAACAGCCTTGAAAGCTTTCTTGTCATAGTAATTTCAATTTAGTATGATAATAATGATTTTCAGGTATAATGTCATAGAACTTATTTTCTGTTTTCCTTTTTTTTTTAACTCAGAGAACTGGGAATCTCAGAAAAGTGATTCTTATTGAATAGCACTTATTTTCCATTGACACTTACCTGAGATAGTCCCTTTTATATATTTTGACTTAGCTGTACCTTAGCTAACAAATTAGGTGTGCCATCTGAGCTGTTGGTGTCTGTTGCTTTACTAAGGAATGGGGAGAGGAATGAGTTCCTGCGGAGTGATTAATCCCACCTACACAAAGTGATTAACATATCGGAGTTGAAATACTTCTCTGGATGTGTCTGTCTGACTGCATGATACTAGATATCTAAGGCTAGATTCTTGAATTTTTAATTTTTTTTTTTTAATAGAGGTTGTTGATTACTCCTGCGCATCATGTATAGTGCCACTGAATTTATTATGATTTCCATGAAATAAAGCATTATTGAAGCCTTCAGTGATTTTATAATGAATGCTAGTAGGTGATGGTTTCTAAAATCCATGAATTTTAGGTGTTCAGACTATATTGAGTATTTTCTGGTGTTCTACTGCCTCCACTATTGCTCCTTTGTACAAAAATTAATTACCTTCTCTTCCATTATCCTGAGATTATAAGGTCTCTGGGACAAGAGACATCTGAATTCTGGGTGAAGACCCAATGAAATAGTGTTCACGAATCTCCACAGCCGAGAAAATACATTACAATGCTACATGGAGGTCCTTGTGAAGAGCAATATAGCTGTCTCAAAATGCTACTGTTTCAGCTAGCAAACCTGAGGTCCAATTATTTTATTAGTCAATTCTAGATAGGGTTGCCACTTTTTACATTAAAAAAAAAAAAAAAACAAACCACAAAAAAACAACAACAAAAATCAAGCAAAACAAAACCAAAACACGCAAGGTCCGTAAGAAAATCCATAAGGCTCGATGGTAAGGCCCAATACAGTAAAGATTCACCAAGAGCTCCTGGCACAAGGGCAGAGATAAACACCCATTTTGTACCCCACCCTCCTCTGCCTTAAATTATAGAATCATAGAATCATAGAATGGTTAGAGTTGGAAGGGACCTTAAAGATCATCGAGTTCCAATTCCCCTGCAATGGTCAGGGACATCTCCTGCCAGACCAGGTTGCTCCAAGCTTCATCCAGCCTGGTCTTGAACACTTCCAGGGATGGGGCATCCACAGTTTCTCTGTGCAACCTGTTCTAGTGCCTCTCCACCCTCACCATCTGCCTTCAATCTCTCTCTTTGGCTCCTTTCAGATTTATGAATAAACCCTGTCAACAGTTGTGTATGGACATAGAATTATCTAAAGTTGTGGCAGGGGAGGTTTAAACTGGATATTAGGAAGAATTAGTTTCTTGAAAGAGCAGTCAGGCACTGGAACAGCCTGCCCAGGGAGTTGGTTGAGTCACCATCCCTGAAGGTATTTAAGAAACAAGTATATGTGGCACTTGAGGGCATGTTCTAGTGGCTGAAATTGTAGGGAGTGGGTTGTGGTTTTGTGTATGGTTGGACTTGGTGATCTCAGAGGTCCTTTCCAACCATAACAATTCTGTGATTCTGTGATCTTAATATCTAAATCAGGGCTTGCTTCTTGAGCAAAGCACTTTATAGAAATAATAATAAAAATATGTAAATAAAGACACTTCTATATCTTCACCGGACTTAAGAAATGCTTTACTCAATCAAGACACCTCCTCAGTAAGGTCTGTCATTACTCAATCTTCAGCATTTCACATCATGTCTTCTCATTGCTACTTATTTTTGTTCCCTGAATTGTTGCATTTTTCTTTACCATCTCTTCTTCTCTCTCTCTTTTTAACTACTAAAATTTAACCTAAATTTTCCTGCCACAGCTTAAATCCGTTACTTCTTGCTCTGTCCTAGTTGACTAATGAGAATAATTATCAAACTATTTTTCAATGTGAATTATCTACTCAGGCTAAAATAAAACCACCAATCTCATTTTCAGTGAAAATCCTGAGTCTGGCCAACAATCACTCACACTCCCTGAAGTAAAATAACAGGGTTTTATTTACTAAGGTCTTCAGTCTATTCATTGGTTTTTATTGGCATTGAAATAACATTTGGGCAAGATTATACCGAATATCTTTTTTTGTTTGTTTCTTTTTTTTTCTTTTTTTTTTTTTTAATGGCTGTTTAAAAGCTCACAATTAAAAAGCCTCTGTTAATACTCTGATATTGCCACTAGGACCGAAAAGGGATTAGTGCCAGCGTTCTAGGCTACTAAAGCATGCACATATTACTGAATACACACTCACTAGAATGCTCATTTCCAGGAAAAAAGGGGGCATGAAAATAGGATTCTTTCCAAGATGCTCCAAGCATCAGCCAAAGGACTGGATCTTTGTGCTGCCTTGGCACAGGGAATCTCTCAGCTGGTGTAAAGCTAGTGTACCTGGCTCTTAAGTCAGCTTTTCCCTTAATATAGCTTGAAAATCAGCTGCAGTAATGCTCATTTGGGACATGATTCCTGGAACCAAAGGCAGCCTCATAAAATACAGCACTTTCTACACTGCTCTGAGTCACTCTTTGCAAGGGCCGATAAGGACGGGGCTTGATGCTTGCGTAGATATATTGTATTAGGATATAACATCTTACTGTGTTGAAGAATAAATATCTGCAATTTAAAAAAAAAAAAAAAAAAAAAAAAAAAGGGGAGGACTCATTTTTGCTNAGAGAAATAAAATGTTGTTGTATTACCGTGAATGTTCTCAGTAGGAATCAAATCTTCCTGAACAGGGGGGAGCAACAGACCCAAAAATAACTAGGAATAAAAAAATGCAAGAAAACAGCTGTGGCGTGCTAAATGAAGACATGATTCCCTTAGAGGAGTTACCTTGATTTCATCAACTCAGATATTTAACAGAGCTTGCATTCCAAGGGATGAACACGTAAAACTGAGTTGAGTCAAATTTATTGTCCAGTATCAAGAAGGAAATATGTATTTGGAGCCAAGACATGAATGCTGAGGGGCTGTGGGGACAGTTCTTGAGATTGGCATTACCTGACCTCAGTGTTCCTCAGCATCTGCTCTAGAAAACATTATCCCTTCATTCAAACACCTCATAAACTTTCCAAAAATTGTGTCTCAACATGTGTTTGCACCATTTCTGCCTTGAATGGTTCCTGAGCTCACCCGGGAACTTGGGAGTACAAACACCTCTGGAAAAGAAAATTATAGTAGATGGAGGTTCTCTTATCACAGCCTTCACATACCCATTGCTACTCACAAAAAGACACGTTAACAGTAGTGTGAGTTGACATCCTTCCAATGGAGTCCTGTATCTAATCCATGGAAAAGGATAATAGTCCTCTTCTGATGCTTGCTGAGGGAATTACATCACAGACATAAGAAGCATCATTTTGTTACCTAAATGTAGATACCATGTCAGCAAGTAAAGATATCCAAAAAATCCCCAGAAGACCTACAGGGACTCATGTCTACCTGGAGTATCAGTTGGGGGCCAAGAAGGATATCTCAAGGTATCCAAAATGACATGAAGTGCCTCTATTAAGGTACCACTTAGATTTTTGGGTCAAGAAGACTGACACCCATCTGCTTCCTCATACCATCGTTTGGCCCAGTTCTGAAAAAAGACAAAAACAGGTTTGGCAACACAATTGTATTTTTTCCTGCGTCCTCATTTTACCTATTGCTGAGGTGTTTTAGCAAAATGAACTAAAATGAAAATGACTATTCTGAGTAATTTAAAACCTATAATTTGACTAATCTTGATTATGAAATGTCTTGTTTAAGTTTCTGTTAATTTTACGTGGAAAAAAAAAATGTTAAAATCATACACCTTAGCATTTTCAATATCAAGTCTAAATTTTTTTACATTTTAATTAACCTTTTTTTAAAAAATATAACCTTATTTCAAGGAAGAAAATGTCATTTTCACCATTCTGTGATGATTTTTTTTCAAAATTATAATGTGAAAAGAGAGCTAAAGCATACATTTATTGTTCCTTATTTATGCAGGTCATCCTGCTGCTGCTGTTACAGAAGGCAGAATTACAGAGAGGGAAAAGATTTGAACATAGCAGGAGACTGCACAGAGATTCCTTGGTGTTCATGAGCTGGACAATGATGACTGTATCCTCATGCAGTTTTTCAGCTGAAAAACCTGGTAAAAGAGCCTGACACTGAGGGCAGAAGGAGATACAGCTCTCTAAAAGAACAACTGGCAGAAAAGCAAAGTTTTCATTTATGCACTGAGTCTGAATTCTCCAGATTGTTTGATGGAGAATGTCATCCTCAGTGGCAACACTGAAACTGCTTTTCCATGGCTTGCAAAAGACACCCGAATATAATCTGAAAGCAACAGACATGCTTTAATTTCAGTTCTGAGATAAAACTAAAAGCAATTAATGCAAGTTTTTGTCACCTCAATGAGAGCTTGACAAAATTATTCCAGATTAAATTATTTCACCGATCTAAATCAAACCAGGATTTTAGTCATCTTACTTACTTGAGTAAAATTAAAACACAACTTTAAATTACTTCAGCAGCTTAGAAATATTTATTAACATTGGATGTCATCTTGTATGCAGGACTCAGTAGCAAAAGCTTTATATCGAGTTCGGGACGTCACTGCACTAAGTGTTATTCCTTCCATAAAAAGGGCAAAGATCCTGTCCTATTTGCTGTCTGAATGAATGAGGCAGATAAAAATCAGAGATAAGGAAATGATATTGTCCCATTTTTTAAAGATCATGGAATGAGGCACGTAGCAATTAAGTGTTACAGCCAAGGTCACACTGTGATTTGCAATCCATAGCACATCTAGATTTTGAACCCATGTTTCAAGCTTCACAATTAAAGCCATATTTTTTAATAGTTATTTTCTTTTTACAAAGCAAAACATTTCTGTTGGGTTTTTTTTTTTTTTATGGTTGCCATATGACATAGTAAATGTGATTTTAAAAATTATATAGCTTAACAATTCTCTGTTTACTTAATTTTTCCTGGTTTTCATGTAGAGAGATGTTGTGATGGGTTTTTTTCTTTCTTTTTCTTTTTTTTTTTTTTTTTGTTTTGGCAGGGGGAGTTTTTTGCTTAGGTATCAAATTGCAATCTTACATAAGAGCAAATAAAATAAAATAAAATAAAATTGCTACCTAAATACCATTACCTGAAATTTTGAAACATTAAGACTTCAAAAGGGTTAATTAATTACATTAGCTGTGTCATTATCCTGGCAACATTCTGCCTGAGGGTGTATAGATCTATTCAGCTGCTGAGTTTGAAAGAGCTGTGTCCTTCTTTCACAGAAGAAAATTCATCAGACATTAAAAACATAGTCATTAGCAGAACATATTGTTTTCTCTCCACCAGATTGAAGAACATCAGATGGAGTAATCAAAACAAATATTAAATAAATACTTTTTTTATTAAAAAAAAAAATGTATGGAATCCAGAATTCATCACAAATCAGAATAGATTTTTTTCCATGATAAACTGAAATCGCTTAATATTTATTGAATATGGAGAACCACACTCTCCCCGGTCTCACAACTTTGTAGTCAAAAATGAGTGTAAAATGCTTCTGCATTAGAATGATAAAATGATGTTATCACTTTTAACAGGTGAAAATAGCTGTGCAAGGTAGATCTAGTGTAAATACAGAAAAACTGGTAAAATAAAGGAAGGACAACAAAGATGCTTAAAGATATGAAATGAGTTCCATGTAAAGGAAGATAAACTAAAATAACACACTTCAGCCTGGAAAGACGAATTGTTTCAGGTTGTGACAGAAGCCTATGAAACCACAACAATTATAGGGGAGGTGCAGAAAGAACAATTATTCACAATTTCTTGTAATCGAAAATCTAGGAGGTGTCAAATAAAGTTATCTAAAGGTGGGCTCAAAATTATTAAAGAAAAGTACTTTTTCACACAGCACATAATTAAACTATGAAACCCGTTGCCACGGGATGTTGTGAATGTCATAAGTTTTCATGGGTTCAAAAAGCAATTAGATACAAACATGGAAGGAAAACCCTTCATAGACTATGGCAGACAAAGAAATAACCCCCAGGTCAGGAAATTGCATATCTACAGATCGCAGGAAGCTGGAAAGCTAAAATGTGGGAACATGAATGTGTATTCTCTTTTTCATGCCCCTTCCCAACAGGCAAACACCACTAGCTGTTGCTGGAAACCAAGAAACTGTCCATATAGTCTGTGGTCTTACTAAAATTATCTTCTTTTACAAGCCAGTTGAGAATTAGTCTAAAAATTTTAGCCCTAGAGTAAGAGGAAATACCTTTTAAATCATAAACATATAATACGTTTTCAAGTGGTGCTGTAGATTGAGTACAAACCCCTGCAGGTTCATCCTTTCTGCAGTGCTAGAGAGCACTTTTCTGGAGCACACAATGAGGAACATGTCAGATGCTTGTGATCATTTGGGAAGACCTTTCCTGATCAGAAGAACTTGAAACTCCAACAGAAGTTGTCCTTATGGAAACTCTTTCATCTCTGCCATTGAGAAAAGCCAAAATGAGGGGTGCATATCAACAGTGTTATGAACCCATCACTGTGCATTTCTACCTAAGGCTTCCTACACAAAACAAAACAACAACAAAAAAATCCCACTGAAAAAAATGAGATTTTATTTATGAGAAGTCAGATATCTAGAATAAAACCTTGGATTAGAAAACAAAAATAATGATTATTCCAGTTTTGATGTGAGCTGTACAAAAAGCGCTCACAGAAATCAGCAGTTATGTCCTGATGCCGTTGCTGTCTAAGGAAGGGCTTCCATGGGGAAGAACCCATAGCCCAGGAGAGTCCTTCTGATTTCACAGTCTGGTGTCAACTACTTTCCCCTGAGCATTCAGGTGCCCAGAGTCAAGAAACAATAATTCTAATTGTTTAAAACATTTTCTGACTACATAGGTGCAAAGGTGCAGAATTGAATTTCAGGGGTATCTTTCAGTCTGGCATAGAGGTAGAAACACAGTAGGGAACAGTAGGCAAATAAAAACTTTTCACAGGTGTATAAAGCAATCAAAACTAAGTAATGTTCATGAGATCTGCATCCGGGCCGTTCCCTGACCAAGTTCACAGCTCTGGAAGCAACTGAAGGAAACAAATGCCTCAAAAAGTGATCATAATTTTTATAAGAGAATCAAAACAGATGTATTTTTCCAAATATTATGCAAAGAGTCAACTTTAACTGTGAGAACAGTTCACTTGCAAGTGGCAGAAATTATACCATAAAATCTGATCATATGCGCAAGGGTTTTTTTCGATCTTCTTTTTTTTTTGCTGTTGTCGTTTAAAGATCTAAATAACAAGTTGTAATGTGCTAGTGTTGTAAACCGTGCAAGTATAAATAAGAAAACTAGACAAAATAAGAAATTACTTGAATTAATTATAAGAAAAAAGTTTGAGGATAAAAATAATTAAGCCCAGCAACAACAGAAAAATGCTATTAAGCAGGGAAAATCAACAATTGGTCTCATAAATGGTTTCTTTTGGAGTCATAGTTGTTAAAAAGGAATTTGGAAGGACCTCACCATCAGTTTGTGTAGTAGCAAATAAGCATAAAAGCTCATGAAACAGATCTATAAATATGCAGTATTAAATACACTAAGAATATATACATATTTGTTCTCATACAGCAAACCTCCACAAGGTCCCAGGCAGAAAATCTGAAAAATCCATGCTTACTGATAAAGTATTTTTATACAGAGAACTAAGGGACAAATGGGAATGCTGGAAATGGGTTCAGACAAAATAGGATAGGAGACCAAAAATATTACATCTACACAGATTATTTGCACAAAACATCCAGCTTCCCTACAGAATCGATTAATTCCATGCAATGCCTACACCCTTCAGAACCTGTCAATGAACACTACTGGGTAAGAGGCTGTGTTTTTACCCTGTACAGGGTTTTTCAATTCCAGAAAAATCTGCCAGTCTCTTGTTAGGAAGCGGGGATGTGAGGGGTGCTCACTAGCACTGAAAATGCGCTGAAATATTTCAGGAATTTTAGTAGATTCTAGAAGAGAATTAGAAAGCATCCATACTTTCTATTTTTGCTCTCTCCTGACTCACCTTAAAAACTATTCTGGTTGGAAAGCTTTTTTTTCTAATTTATCATTGAGTGTCAAAATCATGACATGAGCTGAAATTTCTGAATCCACCTTAAAACATTAGTGGGGGAATTTACTGCTCCAACCCACCTCTTCATATTTGAATTATGCAGTCTGAGTTGATTTACAAAGGTCTTTTGGTCACTGACAAGCACTCAAGACTCAATTCAGGTGCCACAGGGAGACACCAAGAGTAATTTGAGATGCCGAAGGTATCCTGAACATCTGCAGGGGCCAGCCAGATCTAACTCCGGACTTTTGAGAGACCTTCCCACCTCTGGAGCAGCGGCTGGGAGCTGCTGCATATCATATGGCACTGTAAACTGAACTGAGTGCTTTGAGAGATTTACAGACAGATGCCTAATTCCTCTTGATAATCAGAAAGGCACTGGGAGCCCAGCTGGCCTGATTGATTGACTGAATTATTGATTTATTTATTTATTATTCCTTTTGTGGGTTTAATCCAGTTACCCACATGTAGGTGTTTGGTGCTTTTGAATCATCCAAGGGTGCCTGGTGTCACCCAGGAAATACACAGATCACTGTATGTGTTGCATCTGCCAGCCCCTTGCAGTTGTCGTGGTTCCCAAAGTCTTAGATGCCTGTGCTGACACAAATTAAGCTGATCATATCACAAATCTGCTTCCTTGACCCTAGAATTTCTTTCTAGGATCTAATCTAAATCTCCCCCCTCTTCCACTTTAAAACCATTACCCCTTGTCCTATCACTACACTTCCTGATAGAGTCCCTCTCCAGCTCTCCTGGAGCTCCCTTCAGATCCTGGAGGGCTGCTCTAAGGTGTCCCCAGAGCCTACTCTTCTCCAGGCTGAACAGCCGCAGCTTTCTCAGCCTGTCTTCATGGGAGAGGTGTTCCAGCTCTCTTCCATGGGTTCCATGTGGAAAATGAAAAAACTTGCTCTACTTCATAGTACTTTGAAGGGAAAGGGGAGATACTCATAAATGTGGATCTTTTTTCACTTGTTCACTGCTTTCCTACTGATAATATATTGGGAAAAATGAAATATTAAGTAGAAATATTATAGAATGGCTTTCTGTTTCACCAGGGGATGACAGATGAAGTGGAGAGGGCACCTGTTGAGTTGACGTAGCCGATTCATCAGTCTCCTGTTTGACCCACAGCCATCATCTTCCCACAAATTAATATTTACCACTCTAAAATGCCTTCATCTTGTGAGGGAGGAGAGAGGAGATGAGGTAAGCCAGGGAAAAAAAACTAAAAGAGAGGTTTTGTGAAGAATTGCAGGGAGCGTACTACATCATGAGCTAATTACAGCTCGGCCTGTCCGAGTGTCACTCCGCAATGGTGAATTATAGGCGTGAGGCTGCAGCACTTCACTTTCTTACTCATAACTAAATCAGAATCCTTTTAAGTTTTAATTAATCTGCTTAGCTTTAGTTGTGAGGGAGCAGGGGAGTAGGGAAGGAAGGCAGATTAACCCTTCAACTGACAAGTACTTTCACAGTGTCTCCTCTTGGACTATTTTTTTCTTAAGCACCTGAGGGAGACAGCATTATCAGTCTGACGTGGGGGCCTATTAGGCTGTGATATTTTTTTTTTTCTAATTTGCCAGTGTCTGGCTAGTCCTTTCTATTTCATTATCAAAACCCAATTAATTTTCTGTAAAAGCATCAAATTAATTACAAAATACTATGGAAATATAAAGAATGGAGGAATTTCCCTCTTCTCTCCTCCTACCCTTGCCTCATTATGGGAAACATGTTGGGCCCCTTGGCAGCAAAGCCCTATTAAAGAACTACAGACTGCCTAGCTCCTCATTTAAAATTCTGTTGGTGGTGTCAAGAGGCCTATGTGGTGGGGGTAAGTCCATTTCCACCTACAGAGATCATTTTCCAATTCCCTGGCAGAGAAAAATACAGTCATAAAATCATTAGAAGTGAGGCTGGAAGAGACCTCAGGAGGAAGCCCAGTCCATGCCTTCTACCTGTTCATCAAAGCTTCCAGGCATGGACTTACTACAACCTTTCCAGGTGATCCATTCTGTTTTGCAATGATCCGTTTCATTAGAAAGATGTCCCTACTGCAGTTTGTGTTCGTAATTATTTCTCCTGTACTCACTGAATATGAGGAATGGTTTTCTTTTTCTTCTTCTTATCTGACTTCTAGGTTTTCGAAGACATAATAATAGTCTTTATCGATCTTTTCTTCAGCGTATTTTGTCCCCTTCTTTCTATCTTTTCTTTATTGGTAATATTCACGGTGGCTCCTCTACTCTGAGTGGTTAAAGTGACAATGTTAAGAATGGAACACATCTACAGCTTGACTACCCATAAGTATTGACCTATGATTCAGATGCTTAAACACAGGTGTTCAATCCTACTTGAGATGTCCTATGATATTCTACTTGTGGCAGATATGAATGAGATCTCCACAGACTATAATGGAAGCTTGATGGGTTTCCTTTGAGAGTCTTTACTAATGGTGGGTGTACATAGTTCTCTCCAAAGGATTTGTTAAATATGTCTCTAATGTCTCCAGTATACATTCTCAATTCTGTATCTGCTGCAGGAGTGAATCCAGGTAGTACCAGAGTAGATACAACTACATTTTCTAATTTGGATCCATCTCATATAACTTTGATTGTCTACTAGACTAATATACACTTCTGGGTTCAGATCCAGATGTGCTTTACTGGAATAATCACCATTCAGAAATGATCCAACCCTGTATATATGTTTGTATGTGCATAGGTGAGCAGTGTAATTGAGATGTGTGGGAGAAGTGTTACATGTTCTTGCACAAAAAAATAGATTTTGATTATTCCTGTGTGTTTTAATTGTGATCTCCATGACCAGTACAAAAGTTTCGCTCTATTTTGGTTAAACCTACAATTATATTGACCAAAATACGTTGGCCTCTTTCCTAAAATCCTTTGTTTTTTTCAAAACTTGGTGTTGAATGAAGAATGTTCATTGCCAAAAAACAGTGCTCTGACCCCAGAATCCACTTTCTTAAGGCATCTCAACTTTTCAGTAATGTAGCAGGCCTATCTCTTTTTTATTTTTGCTCAGAATGCTCCTTGTAGGCCACAATTTAAACAACAGAAGTATGTGGAGCCCTACAGCAAAAACAGCTCCATTTGGCAGCTGATACTTTCTCCTCAAGGCTATCTGAGCCCAAGTAGCTCAAACACTCAGAGGACTTCAGGAAAAACTGAACGTTGCCTCTATAAAGCCAAAGGTTTTCCAGGCAACACAGGAAGGTTGGAGATGGGATGAAAACCCCTGGAGAGGTGAATTTTCTAATCCTGGTTCTACCCAAGTGGTGATGACCACTAAAAAGATTATCTCTATGAGTTCTTTTATCCAGTGTGACTCCCACCAAGATAATAACAATAAAAGCCAATTAAGATTTGCAAGCAAGGCAAGGCAGGGAGTCTTGGCCATTTTCTGGCCATTGTCAGACAGCTGTTGTTCCCATCACTGAGGAAATAATTATGGAATAAGGGAATGGCATTGTCACTGGTCCTAATCTAGTCCACAACCAGCTCAGCTGACCACTGTCCCTGCAGATTCTACTGTTACAGCAAGGCTCAGGGAATCCTCACTGGCATTCAGGGTATTTGATGAATGTGGGGGAACACTGTATTACTTTTCATTGAACACAGGAAGAATAACGTGGGAAGAAGGAAAGCAAACATAAGGAGGTGAGAGTTGTAACATACCCGTTGCGTAGTCAATTTGAGAGAGGAATTTACCACCGTGCAGAAGACTTTTGCGTCAATGGTCTTGTCCCTAGCTCCATCTCTGGAAGTGCTGAAGGCCAGGCTGGATGGCGCTTTGAGTAACCTGCTCTAGTGGGAGGTGTCCCTGCTCATGGCAGAGGGGTTGGAGCTGTATGATCTTTAAGGTCCCTTCCAACTCTAACCGTTCTATGATCCTACGATTCTATGATTCCCCTTCAAAAACTGCTTCAGAAAATATCAGTTAGTGAGAAATAAATAACTGGATTTAGAAATCTTGATAAAAGCAAACTCTATTCGCTTACGACCTAAGAAATTCTTGAAAATGAGACCCAGTCTTCAGTTTCTGCAGCTCTACTCATTCCATTCAGCTGGGCAGATTTATACCAGCTAAAGATTAGGATCAAAATATAAGCCTAACATCTTTAAATGCTTTAATTATTTATCTGAGGCTGTTTTGACTTGCCCTCTGCAGTTGGCTGTGAGTCAGAGGAAGCTTTAAGTAGTATATTAGCAATTATTAGCCAGTTTAAGCTTTCTCTGCATATTAGGAATCAAATCAGGCTTTTTCATTCTTTTAATTATTTTTTTTTTTAGAGAATGGAACAAAATGTCTAATTTATCTCCGTAAAATAAAAGACTAAAATAGTGCTTTGGGTAAAAATGTCCCATTTACGTGCCTGCCAGAAGCTGGAGAGAAAAAAAAAAATCTAAAAGAAGAAGCACAGAGAAGCATTTTCCAATTTCAAAGGACTGCATAAACATTGGCTGATGGTTGCTTCACCAGCCACTGCTGATATTGGATGATGGAAAGTCATAGTCTTTAGGGGGCAGAGTGTCAAAGGCAGCTTTATCAACACATCAGCTGAACAGATGATCTGCTGTAGCATATACAACATTGGATGGGAAATAATAAATCTTCTGAACCTGGTTAATGGTCTTCAAAGCCTGTACAAATGCTCATCTGAGCTCTCAGTTTGAGGACCATGGTGCAGTCATTCAAGCCCTGATCACAGATGATGGCATGACATGTGTCATCTCTTGACGTTCTACAGAGTGTCATCAGTAAAATGCTCACACCACACCAGTGAGGTATGTCTTATGGTTTGGGAATCACTGAAACAAAAGATCCAGGGGTTTTCAGCTTTATACCCTTTTCAGTTGTACTCTTCAGTCAACCTGATTTTAACGTTGGACTAGATGAACGCTGCAGACCAATTCCAACTATTCTATTCTATTCTATTCTATTCTATTCTATTCTATTCTATTCTATTCTATTCTATTCTATTCTATTCTATTCTATTCTGTTCTAATATAGAAAATTAGCAAAGTTTTTAGCAATTAGCTTTTAATTTTAGTACATATTTATGGCCTACAACACAGTCTATTTCAGTTTCTGTTGACTTCAATTTATCAAGGGCATTCTGGTGCCCTTGTATGGAAAATAATTCATGGTGCCCTTAAACGGAAATCAATAGGACAATTCAATAAACACAAACATCAAAAGGTACACCTTTGTTTCTGACTCAGTCGTGAAAGATGAAATTAAACTTGCACTGAGAAGAACAAGGACACAGCCTTTCTTGGCACCAGTAATTACGATCTGGGATGGCCCCAAAAATCTTTTCTTTATTTTGAACCAGTCTGACAAACAGTGCAAGCAACAGAACTGGAAAAGACACAGTGGTTGGCAAAAGCCTGGAAAATGGCAAAACCACTGAAATTGCAGGTTGTTATAAAACATGCAAGGAAGAAATGCTCCCCCAAGCAGGACATGTCAGTTGCATGGGCATGGCTTAGAAAAACAGTTACTTAAAGACTATGACTTATGAACCTCAGAGATGGAGGCAGAAGAAGTGCCATAGGGGTGTAGTGCAGATGAGAAACGAATTAAACACAAATGAGGAGGAGAAAACTGGAAGAGTCAAGGAAAGTTTCCGAGGTGCAAGACGACATGCCCTAAGAAGACATGGAAAGTTGGGATGAAAGAAATTTTCCCTGCAGGCACAGACCTTGTCTATTATATTTTACAGTATTTCAGGAACTAGGTTAGAGGACAATGATCTAGTAGCTTGAAAAAAGTCCTTCTTTTCAATAAGAAAAGGCTATACCTATATTTATACCTAGAATTGCTAGTACACTGATGCTTATACCACTATAAAGGTGTGTACATGGAGGTGAATTATTGCATTGTGGTTTTGTGTCGTACTGCAAATCTTCGAAGATTTATGAAAAGGAGAAGCTTATTAGGACATGAAGAAGTGTCTGCTGATGTTAGTCTTAAATTATGGTTTGGGACACAGCTATTATAGACATGGACTTTCTTAAGTCATTCTTATTGCAGGGTGGGAATTGTCTACATATATATATATTTGTTAAAGGGACAATTCTGTTAGCATCAAAAATTAACACTTCCTAAAAAATGTCAATTTTATTTACCTTCTTTACCTAATCTCTCAGAATGGAATATTTCCATCTCCTTATTTAAGGCTGCTTTCTAGAAAGAAAACAATGTTATGGAGAAGAATTTTAAGAAAGACAAAATAAAGGACTTTTTAAGTGATGGCGTTTTTTGATGCCCTCATAACATTATTTTTTACAGTTTCACTTAATAGAAAAAACCATTTCAGAAGATCGAAAAAGAACTAACTGTGTAAAGCAGAATATCCAGTTCTTGCCCAGGGCCGCTTATGACGTCAGTATCCTAATAAATCATGATAAAAACAATGTTTCATATTCATAGACCTGATATGGTCTGAATGTATGAAAATAAGTAAAATAGAAGAGTACAAATGATAGTTGTCATCAGTTCATATATATGGGTACCCGGGAGAAATGTAGAGACAATGTCAGAGCACGCAGGGATCAGGATTTGGAGTCCACGTGGAAGTTGATTCTGGCAAATGATGCAAAGTTCAGCAAGAAGGGCTTCTACATCTGCATCACCAGCAAAAGAAAAACTGTAGGTCGGCTGCTGAAGGGGGCAGGGGACCTAGGGACAGATGTCACTGAAAAATCTGGGGAAGTGCATGCTGCCTTTGCTTTAGTCTTTACTGGCAAGATTTGAATAAATATATAGAGCACTATTCTTCTTTCATTATTGTTCTACCAATAATCTTTGCTACCATACATACTCACAGCATCTGCAGTGCTATAACTACAGAGAATTTTATTGTGATACCATGTAATATTTGGTGCCAGTGCTTTGATACAATTCCCACAGAGGGAACTTTTTGTCATCACTGGAATCACCAGGACACTTGCTTACCTCAAAAAGAAATAAATAACCCTTTATGGTACATAAGGAAATGTTTAAAACCTTAAATTTATCCTCTGTTTTTGAAAATCTAGTCAAAACTTTTGCCAAAACTAAAATATATTTCTTATTTATGGATCGCTAACTTATTGCAAGCTGCTTGTGGGTCATTTGTTTACAGAGTATTGAGAGACAAGGTGCTGCTCACCAGAACTGGTAAATATTACAAAGTATCTATGAACGTGCATTTTGAATACAAATCAGAAAATTTCCATTACATATGCAATCTCCTTTTTTCATTTCCCATTATATACTCAGCAATATTATTGAAGGAATGAGTTTTATAAAAGCTCATACAAATGCTCATTTCCTCAGTCTACGATCCGACACAAGGAAATACTGATAAGGTTATCTGCTTCTTTTATTGGACTTATTAATTTTGCTGAATATATTCAAAGACATGGTGTATCCTTCAGAGTAGACAATGCAAAGCCCAACATGAGAGGAGGAAGGAAAACCTGCTTATTGTGCAGTGCTGTGATAGGTCAGCTTTTGAACTTCAGAACTGCTGGTGTTCACAATTTCTGAGTAGCAATTATTCAGTATCTCCAAAAAACAGCTTAATGCACACTGAAACAACTCAAGTATCATAGTTTCTTGCTTATGTCCTATAAAGTATAAGCATTTCAACTCAATAAATTCTTTTTTTTAGCATTAAGGTCATTAGGACAATAAAAACTAAGTCATACTTTTTTACTGCTAGAGAAGTTAGAACCTGATCCAGGTTGGTTTTTTCCTACTTGTTCAAAAATTTTATAGAAGAGTTTGTTCTGTAGTGATGTATGGTCCTTTATCCTATAAAGTTATAAATATATAAAAAGTCGCAAGTATTTTTCTGTAATTTATATGTGCATACATAAATGGAATAGGATGAAATCGTTTTTCCACATTTAAAAACGATTTTGTTGGAAAGCTTTTGAGAAGGAACAGTTCTTCTCCAGGACTTTCTTTGCAGAAATAAATGCAGAAAAGCAACCTATGAGTCAGATTCTTTTGGGATGTTAGACTTAGTGAGCAGGACCAGCTGAAATATTCAGCACACACCATTGTTCTATTGTGAATGGCCTCGTCCAAGACATCTACACAAGACCCGTAGACTTCATTTGCATCTTGTCGTTGGACATGCTTAGGAATCCCGGATCCTATGTACTGCAGGCTCTGACTGAGCTGCTGGGACATCCATCACAATCATTGTTGAGAGGACTGACCAACAAAATTAATGAAGTCTTCACATTCCAATGAATGAAAACTACGTTGCAGAGAAAAGAAACATACACTGAGAGAAGCACAAATATACAGCGGATCAGTGAAAAACTCAGAATTTGACTCACTGATACACCAGAACATTGATCAACTTCTTGTGCCCAAACATCTCCATTTTGGGTCTAATGTTAAGTCAAAGGGAATTCCTACTGCCTTTTTTGGAGAATGGAGGTAAATTGGGAAAGAAGAACGCATAAAGCTTTTTAATTCCTGTGAATTTCCATAGCATCTCTCTTTTTTATTTGTTTAATTTTATGTAAATATATATACACATCTACTAATATGTATATGAATATGTATATGAATATATTAGATATCAGGTTCTATATACATATAAACATGTGTGAGCATATCCATGTTGGATATGTCTCATTAGTAATACTAAGGGCCAAAAAGGCATAAATTTTAAATAATTCTCTTGCCCTTCCAGGTGGTTCATCACTCCAGGTCAAGTTCAAGATATACTGATTATGTAGCTTACGGGAAGAGTTACAGCCTACCTTCACCTGGTTATTTCACTGAAGTAGGAGATTTTGTAGCTAGTTGGGATCTCATACCAGTTATCGGACAGGACTAAGGCTACTAAGCAGAACAGTAGACCAAGTCTCATTTAAAATCAAAATGAGATTTTCAGTGGCCAGAGGTGTATGTTTTCCAAAGTGCCTCAAGGCAGCACTTTGGCCTTCTGCTATTTGTAGGGTAGTTTTTTGTAGGTGTCAAAACTGATTCTACAGTGGCCAAGTTGGGTCTCTTTGTTTAAACAAATAGCTTTGATTATCTATGCTTACACTGAACGATCCCATTCAACTGAGATTTTCTGTTATTCTCTCTGCTCAGGACTTTTAGCATTTTACTCAAAACGCTCTAAGATGTTCTGATTTTGTGTTTGGCTTCTGTGGTGGGGATCGTCTGGTGTAGCTGAGACTTCCAAGAAGCTGTAGGTTTTTTGAAACTAGAAGGATGGGAAATGGGAAAAAAAAAAAAAAATAGACCTGCAGGATGCCTCTTCCAATGAACACTTGAGGAGAGAGAGCTGGAAATGATCATCTATTTAAAAAAAGACACAACACTCTTTCGCATGCAAATTACCAGAGATCCAACTCACATAGTTCATGTCCCAATAGGAGGAAATACAGCAGAGCTGACAGATGTCATCAGTTGACTTAAATGACTGCATAAAAATTCACAACGTAAGTCTTTTATCTACAAACCCTGCATGTTTAAAAAAAAAAAAAAGGTGCCAGTGGTTATAGGCTGCTACTTTGACTGCTAAGCCTTTGTCACCTGCAAGTCCATGGATAAACAGTTCTAAATTATGTGCCTTGTTAGACTTACTCAACGATATCAATAATTGTAATATAAAATGGTAAAGGCAGAGATTTTTGGGGGAAAAAAAAAATGGAAAGAACAGAGAAATTATCCTTGTGCATACGTGTTTCTTTATGATCCAACGTGCAATATTTTTACAGGCTGTATGTCTGAAAGGAGGTATATATAATGATGTTTAATGTGTAGTTGAGAGCAAAATTATTGCAGTTTTATATATATAGTGAAGCCATATAACAAAAGAGCAGTAGCTGGTGTTTGCCCTTATATGAGATGCAGTCATATAATAGAGAGCCTTAAAGCTAGGGTTTACTGTACTTTGGGAATTAATCACATAAACTATAAATTGGGTTCAACAGGCTGGCTGGGTAAATAGGCGCAGCTAATGAGGACACTATGAGATCTTATAAGAGCGCTGACTGCCCCAGGACAAAAGTGCCGAGCTGCACCTGATGGAAAACTAGAAGACATCAAAGCATAAAGGATTAGTGCTCTCACAGTGTTGAGAAATGGCCAGGGGGAGATTCACCAACTTATTACCCACATCCAAGCTAATCCTGTTATCTGCAAAATATGACTGTGTTCAGGAACTGCCACCACCTAAACTTGCAGGAGACTAATTCGGTGTTTACATGGACAGAAGTGCGGGGAATTTTCATCTGGGCAATGAATATAAGCGATGAGAGTTTTTAAGGGTTTCCTTTGTATCAAATGCATGAAGAAGGGAAAATGTAAAATTAGTTCTTTAATGGCTAGTCTGTTTCCTATATGGGTATCCTATAAGAGAGAATTCTTTCTCTGAGAATTCAGGGCAAAAGTCACATGCAATTTGTTCTCTCTTGGTTTTTTGGACTGTAGTTACACTTTCCTAAAAGAAAATCAAAATACATTGAAAGTAACTTTGAAGATGAGAGGGATTGATAGTCCCCCAATATCCCTGCCCAGGAAATCTTTTGTGTAGCAAATGTCTGCCTGATGTTTTTTCAGTGCAATGAAAGAAGGTGAAAAATATCCCAAGGTCCTTGCCAGCACACCACAAAATATAATTCATTATCCAGCCTAAGGTATGTGAGTAGGTTCAAATTATTTTTGGAAGGGTTTACAATTACCAATGTCAGAAATCTAATTTTTTATATACCAAAGATCCATCTGGTACAGCCCAGCACCTATGACTAATAATGAACCTTATATTTCAATGTGAATAAAACAGAAATAGACCCAAACGGTACCTCTTGAAGGAGATAATTCCAAGAAAAACAGATAATTTAAGAAAAAGATCTCCAATTTATACGTAATCCAAACATGCAATATGTTCCTTCCAGTAGCTCATCAGCGCCAAGGATGGTTGCCTTCAGGGCAGAGTTTAGGCATGATTACCCAGGCAAGCCCATGGCTAAGCATTTATATGACATTAAGGAACACCCTCAGCACACGGATCTTGCAGGCAAGGATTTATCTAGCGATCTAGGGGAAATGATTAATTTTGTAGGTTTTACTTTATAGGGATACAAGAACGCCAAAGTACTTGGTGATGGAAAAGAATCGGTGTAAGGATGGCATTGCCCGCAGGCTTCCCTTGACTTTTTTACTGTTATTGCTGTTTGAGAGCACCATACCCAAATTGGGAGAATACTGCAACTAGTATCCTTCCATTAGCAATGAAAAATAGGCACCCTAGTGAGTCAAAGCTGGTGATTACCTGATGTTAGTGAGTCAGAAGTAAGGACTAAGGGAGGATTGGTGTGGTGATTCCGGGATACCTGTGGAAACAAATTAATATCCTTGGCTTGCTTATCAGCTGCTTCCCACTTGTGTCCTTTCTAACCCAAAATGCCTCCTTTTTGTTTAGCATAGTCCAGTCTCTCAGTAACCAGACTGTCTCACCAATTATCACCAGGACTATTCACTAACTTTCAGTCCAGACATCAATGGATCATCTTCTGCCTGTATACCCAAAGAATCATAGAATCTGATTTATAGAATAGTTTGGATTGGTAGGGACCTCTAAAGGCTATCTAATTCAAACGCCTTGCCATGAGCAGGGATATCTTCAACTAGATCACATCGCTCAGAGCCCCTATCAACCTGACCTGGAATGTTTCCAGGGATGGGTTATTTACCACCTCCCTGGGAAATCTAGGCCAGTATCTCATCACCTTCATTGTAAAGAGCTTCTTCCTCTTGATGCCATAGAAATGGCCAGGGAACAGATCAAGAGACCAAGGAATGTTCATTGGATAATTCTATGTGTTCTTTCATCATTATAACTGATACAAACCGAAAATTTAGACACAGTTTTGTCTCTAAGAGAAGGAAGAACACTTAGGGTTTTTTTAAAGATACATAAATGAGGACACCTCTAAAATGTTTAAATTTGTTGATTTTGGAGGGTTTTTTTGTTGGTCTGTTGTGTTGTGTTTTTTTTTAAATAGAGATCTCTCTTCCTTGAGTTTTGATTGAAATTAGTTTAGTTTAGTTTAGTTTAAAACTATGAAGAAACTCTCACTGCAACTGAAAAGGTGTCAATTGTTGGATTCAAAGTCAAATAATTTAATTTTATCAGTGTAAAATACCTTATTCAGTTAAAAATAGATCCATATGACTTTTGTATGTTATAAGTTATATGAAACACCGATAATCATATAAAGTTTTGCATGAATGCCTGGTTATGGGTTGAAAAATATTTCTTAGTTCTTTTTGTCATTTAAACCAAAACAAACAAATGGAAGCAGAAGAAAACATTGTGTTTTCAAAATATGAAGAAAACCAAAACCTGATCCCTGCCTAGAACCTGTAGGTACTGCCATGGTAGTCATAACAACTCTTTCTTTTTTTGTTCTAGACCTTTACTGTGGAAAAAATTGAGAAAAGGGAATGAAAATTACTAATATGCACTAATGATTTTGCTTTTCTTATTGACCTGACGTTCTCAAACACCACTTTGGATGACAGAACAAAAACCTCAGAAAAGATACTAACAGCTAGAGAAAAACATGAGGTTTGGAGCTATGATTTACAAATGTTATATTTTACCTGAGATTGGGGAGTGTTAAGAAAAGGAAAAATTTTTATTAAATATTTTCTGATTTCAAATTCTTGGTATGTTTGTTTCAAAGTTCGAATTGCACCTGTTATTTTCTTCTGACGTCTTGCCAGGGCTTTTTTTTTCCCCTCCACCCACTCACATTCCCACCCCAGAAATTCGTGGGCAATAATCCTGATATGCTTTACTATTTGATTTTTCAAAAGTATGGATCACCTCTTGGCAAACCTATCTGTGATAAGAATTCAAAAATTCAGGTCCCAAATCTAAATTAGTTCTGAAAATCTTGATTCGCAACACGTGGATCCCGAAATTGACCAAGGCTCATCCAAAATGCATGAATGAAGGCTAATAGCAACAAGTCCCTGATGATCACAGAATGGATATGTATAACTTTCCTTGGCTCTGGGCAGACATCAGCTCCATTTGGTCATCCTTGCCTTATTCAACTAGTTTGCATATGCATTTATGTAAAAAAGTTTCCTAGTTGGAGAAAAGGTAAAACTATACAGGTCAATAACTCCCTCTTTTCCACCTCCTCCCCTCTCTCCAGATCATGTCAGAAAACACTGAAAAGACTTAGTTCATATTCTTTAGATTGAAAGGAATTATTTTCTTTCTGCAGTCCAAGATGACCACAAAATGTGGCAATATTGAAGTCTTTAGCTTGCCGCTAAGTCCTTCTGGAATGGGAGTAGAACTAAGTCTACAAAGAATCTTGTTTCTGTTAATTAAATATTTTGCTTTTATTTTCCAAAGTTATGGAAAATGTCAATATGACAAATTTCAAACTACCAAGTTCACTTGTAGCAACACGAAGTTAAACAGTGACAAACTCATAAAACTAAGCTGCATTTTGCAAGGTACATTCAAAATTTTAGGATAAACTGAGGAGCAGGAAAGGCCTGAGGTGAGCTGTGTCTTTTGAGTCATCAATGTACTCTGGGCCTGCTTATGGCCATGTTTGGATGGAAAGCACTAATTAGATTAGATATACTTGGCTAGAGGGCAGAAAGCTTAAAACATTAACTTTTTAAACATGTGCATACATTTGGAATCTAACATATTCTGCTTTTTGGAGATATATTCTGAGTAAATATCTTGTCAGCATGATGCTGTCCTTTAATTTCTCAAATGGAAATTTGCTGTTTCAGAGACAAATATTGCTGTTATATACGTTCACGCTACTTTTACACAGTGTTCAGAGAAGAACATGGATCCAATAAATCTGATCCTTTTTTTCAGTTACAAAATACATGGAAATGCTACATTTACTGCTGTTATTAAAATACTAGAGTGATCATTTATTTTTTACTTCACTTGTTGGTTTACAACCACTGAGAAGAGAGCTCAATAAGTAATTTGTTCTCTTTAGGTAGGGATGGCTCAAAGATCCCAAACACCGTGGTAAAGTGATACTTTCTGTCTTTTAAACAGTAAGGACAACCAGCTGAGGGACGTGTGAAGCACACCAGAGTCCATTCTCCAGAACTACATTGGTTTCCTAATCCTCGAAGGTCTAATGTAAAAGGCGTGTGCATTTGGGTGAGTTTTGGCAGAATTGTGGCCCCTTCTCAGCTTCACACCCTAACTCCCAGCCTGCGTTAGCCTTCATCCAAGCTTTTTGCTCTACACTTCAAGGAATTTTGTACTCTCTCCTTCTCAGTGCCTAAGAGAAGATACTGCGTTCCCTGACAATTTAAGTACTCACAGCTGAAAGACAGGAGCTTAATCCATCTCAGGATACTTAGCACCTTGAATTCAGATCTCCCACTTCACCATTACAGGAATAGGAATTAATAAGACTCACATCTCTTGAAGGGGATTAGATGAGCCTCATCCCCAAACATCCAACATTTCATGCTGATTCCTTAGGCTCTTGGCAGAAGAAAGTCAGGCTAGATTACTGTGTAAATGTACTTTGTCAATAAGAAGAGGAAAGCCTCACATTAGGCAGACCAATTCCACCTTTTCGGAAGTGGTACAGAGAACGTAGGTGGTTATTTAAAATGGACTGAACCATTGTAAGCCAAATTTCTAACAAGTCAGTATCAAAATCTGGGCCTCAACCAAGTGACATCATTCCTCCTTCTGACATTTAGAGGCTTAAATTTCAGCAAAGCACCGACCAGAGGATTGGTACTGAAGTCCACTCCAGCCCTTAGTTAATCTATTCCCCAGCTTCTGGTTTTAAAATATGAGTACAGATGCAGGGGTTCTGAGATTCTATCTGTTGAGGATAATGAAGCATCAGTATACTGTGGTGATGGTTATCATCGAAAGACCCAGGGAAAGGGTGGCCTCAATAAATTGCTGAACAAACTTACTCCTGACAGGGCTGTGAGATCAAGCCCTTAAGCCAAGATATCACAGAAGTCTTGACAAACAAATCAGATACGTTGTGGCTCAGAAATGATCCTGTTCTGCAAGGGATAGGGCTTCCGCTCCTTACGGTGCTGCAAAGGTCCTGTTGATTGGAACAGGGATGTCTTGGGGTTCTCTAAATTTCACCAGAGACACAAAGGTAGCAATAGGATACCTTTTGCTCTGTCCCAGCTCTGGGCTGTGCTTCCTTTACTGTCCCTTGTACATTGAGTTTCACACAGCAATACTCATCGAGCTATGTGTATTTAGGGACGAAGAGACAATTCAGGCTCACCGAAAAGGGATTTGAATAAAAAATAGAATTCAGAACGTTCCTGAGGAAAAGTTACTCTCTTACTCTTAAAAGGATGTGTAACCCTGAACTGTCACAGTTTGTATAGTGCTGTGTACATGCTTTTAATGAGTATTGGAGCCAGAAGGCTTTCCTATTATATTTGCGTAGTTGGCATTACCTTTCCATGGTTCTAGGTGAAGTGGTAGCACAATACCCACAATTCCTTCAGCTCCCCAACCCGCTGCAGCTTCAGCTATAGTAGCTGACAATGTAATACTCATTCAGCAGCTGATTATAATTAAAAATATCAGAATAATTAAAGTCCTCAGCTTGACAAGCAGAGCCATAACTTTGCCTTCAGACATTCCTCTCTAATTAGTTAATTAATCCTAATGCAAATTATAAGCAATAATTAGTCAGCCAAGCTTGACATAAAAGTCTGCTGACTTACAGCTAAAAGGCTTTTCTGGTTGTTGGTTTGTAGCTTCTTAAGGTGTCTTTTGTCCACTCATAGTTTCTGCATCTCTGGTCCTGTTAACTTGCTGCTGATATATGGATATGCAAATCAGTTTGCAGAGTGAGGAAAAACAGCTATAAAAATTTGCAGTACCATAGGCACTATTTTATTTGCTTAATAAACTGGATAGTCATGATGCCTATAGAATATAAATAAAACATCACATCTGCATTCTAATAGAATATAAATGTATGTTTTTATACAAATACATGCATTTAAGAATGTTCACATTCCCAGGTTTAGCAGAATTTATCTGCCTGTGGATGGTCTGAGCTGTTCTGGACAATGACATAATGTAAAACCCAACATGATTCTAAGATTAAGCTAGATTCCCATCTCCCGTATCATAAATTAAATCACATTCTTTTGTACCAGGACATCTGGTATCTGATTCACGTTTCTCCATAGGTTTTTAACAGATCAGGACTCTGTTAAAGTGAGATAATTTGAATTATCATCATATAAATCAAAAGTGTGAATATTGCATTTCACAGGGCAAAGCAGCTAACATTGGTGTGTTGCATTCCACAAAGTCACACGCAAAAATACACATAGATTGACTTCGAACACTCGTGGATGATTATACATTTATTTTTTCAAAACATTTTGTCTGAAAGTGTTCCTATTTACATAAAAAAGCCAAGTTACAGTGCTTAAAAAGGGGGGAAGGCAAAAATGGGAAAACCAGATGCACAAATACTTTGTGCTGAGAACCCTTTTTCTGACAGAGTGATAGTAAGTACATTTTTTTTCTACTATACTGCACTTTCTTTCATTCTAGCTTCTCATGTAGTTAAAGGTAAGTGGGATCACAGGACCATAAGACATCTATTGATATAGATATATATATATGCTTATAATGTGTCTGGATGTACATGGTTTTCTGGTGACAGTTCAATCATGTTAAATATTATGACTATGAAGAATGAAACTCAGAAGCACGTGTTTATCCCATACTTTTCTGAGCCAGTGCCAGTACATTCCCTGTGCTAGTAACAGAGTATTGAGAATAAGAATAAAAAAAATAAATAAAAAAAACCCTGGAGTCAGAATAAAAACAGGTCAGTTTATCTGAATTCCTTTGAATGTGCAATGTTTTGATTAAATGTAGAGTTTTAAGTATCTTTAATTTAGCTTCAGCAAAGCTGCGGTCAAGACCCATTCTTGTTTTTTAATCCTCTTGCTGTTCATCTCACCTGACTTTAACTGTCTGAGCAATGACTATTAAGCCCCAAATAGACATCCTCTAGAGTTAGGGAGGGAAGGAGATTCATATTGTAGTCTGGCGAAAATCACCCCTGGGGATACCGATTTTTTCCCACTGTCTACAGAGGAAAGATAAGGTGATGATAACCCTGAATTAAGCCTCTCGGTTAAGTGCCTAAAGTTGGGTGAGAAAATCTGAGCATTCTTAAACAGCTTGAGTAATCCAAAATGTAAGATGACGTTATCTATTTATAGCTTTTCCCTACTCTCTGTCTACTCATTTGGTGAAAGGAATAAAACAGGACAGGGGCTATTATTTGGTAAATCACACAGTGGAGCTCTTTTCAGACAATTTCATCTTTGCATTTGCAGGGTGCACAGAGAAACCCAAATCATTCAGCCATGAGCAGGTAGATTTTCATTTATCATAACGGACCATGTTCAGGTGGCAAATAATGGGGAAACATTGCAAACCTCCAGGAAGTAAAGAAGGAGAAAACCTTCTCTTTGAGGAAAAATATCTCACATGCATTATGACAGATCCCAAGAATTAGTGTTTACTCTGGATTTGTACCAGCTTTTTGGCATAAAATAATTTTGAAGCATGAAAAACACAGATTAGAACCCTTCCTTCTACCTTTCCATTGGCAATATAAGGATTCTAGAATGTGAAGCTTCTAATTCCTAGCAGCCAAGTGCCTAGAAGCAAATAGGAAGAACCACCCATGACAGTTACCTCTCCAGTCCCACCACTGTTCTTCATTCACTCCTTCCAGCAGGTGTCACGAAATTTCAGGGGTTAATGATGGGAATTTCTGACCTCAAGGAAACTAACGGGCAATAATCTACATTGAACTATTGCATTTACGGGTTCTGAAACTTAGCAAGGTTTCTTTCCCTCCTGCCACCCTCGACTTGGCTTTCATTATGCAGCACTTTATATGTGTGAATTATTTTTCCACTAATGAGAAGTGCAGTGATTTTGGGTGCTAATGGAAAGTAGTAGGAAATTAATGAGAGATGGGAAACAAGGGTAGCTTTTTTTTATTTTTTTTTTTTTCAGTATGCTTGTGTATGAATGGGAGTTGCTCTGTTGTATCAAGGGGAGAATAGATTAAGCATTTTGGAATGCACAACCCAAGAGGGATAGTTAATCCTGTTTTTGACAATCGCAAATGTAATACGTACAAATGAGGGGAAGCATTATGCATGATTTTCCTCATTTTACATACAGCACAATATGTTATTTTCCACCTCTTAATTCATGTCTTCATTAAGCCAAACTGCTCTAAGTCTAACTGGTGCATGCTGCAGATTTAGGACAGAATTAAGATCTCAACAATGACACGTTAAGTTTTCTTTTCTCTTCCTTTTAAAATGTTTTAGGACATGAGCTTTTAGTTAGCAGAGAGAAATGTGTGATAAAGTAATGTGGCACTCAGGCTTAGTTGGCCTGGCTCCTATTAACTGATCTGTGGTGGATGTCCAGGCCACCAGCTGTAGCTGTCACTGTCATGCCCAGCCAATGTAGGTGTCTGTTCTTTTCCAGGAAATTCCCCATGAAAGAAGACCCTTATGCTTCTAATATACATATTAGGGCTGAAATCCTGGTGCTATGAGGTTTATCTCCCTCATCTTCCTATCCTTCATGCCTGTGCTGGTACTCCACACAACCCAGATTTCTCTCCTAAGGCTGGACCCTACCCACAGCTGTGGCCAGCAGCTCTCTTGTGTGATACCCCTGCGTGTAACTCTAGCACTTCTTGGAGCCTTTGATTTGCAAAGAGTCAAATGAAACATCTCCATGTAATTTACGCTCGTTGCTACTTCAGAGCTGCTCTAAATCTTTGTGGGAGATCAGTTTGCAGCTTGGCCAAACCCAGCATGTTGTAACCTCGCCCAGCAGTGCTGACTCCACGTCAGGGAAGATGCCCGTAGGCTCCAAAGAAGGAAAAACATAGAATTTCTTCACTTCTTCACTTGAGAGTGTCATGATTTTAACTGTTTATCCTTTATTTAACAAGTGAATTAAAATTGTCAAAGTAAACATGTTCCTATATTAAAAACAACTGCAGTTATTTCAGGTTAATTATTGTCAAGATTGATACAAGATAAAGAAAGGTAGTTATTAAACATTAGCTGGAGAGATATTTAACAGTGGGGTTCTCCAATAAAAAAAAAGAAATACTGCTTTCTTTTCTTTTTTAAATTACTAAATACCAAATGCATTCTTATAAGCCACTGACTAAACAGTTTCACAATTGAGTTATTGATACTGAACACTGGAGTATTCTGAAGACCAAATTTTATTCCTTCTCAAGAGTAAACACAGGACATTTTTTTTTTTCAACATGTAGAAGTAACAACCAGCAAAACTTGACCTGATTTGAATTAGATATTGTTACTGCAATTCATTGTGCTTATTTTTAGTTTTCTGCTACTTAGCATCTGGTCTAAGTCAGTTGTCAAGATTCCCTCCGCAGAGAGTTATTAGGATGAGCTATTCTTTAAAGATGCCTCTGTTTCTCTGTTGAGTAACAAGGAAGCTGAATCCCGTACTGATTTCCAATATTGCTTTAGTGACTGTGCTACGCCAGGCAAGAAAACAGCCAAAATCAAGGAACTGCTTTCAAAGGCTGTAGCAAAACAACGTAAGAATATGTGCTCTAGATGAAACAACTTTAAAGTTAACAGAAAGAAAAATCCTTGTCAAAAGTTTGGAATCAATGGACTGCTTTTATGGTAACTAAATAATAAGTTCTTTTCAGCCGAGAATCATGTTCCCTTGCATTTAGAAACCTCTTGTTTATTACCATTATATAGAAGTCAATAGAAAAACTCACCATTCTAATGGGAATCAGAGCAGAATTCTGGAACTTGTCAGGAAAGTTGCAATGCAAGTAAACCATCTCACGTTCAGTATTTAAACTAAAACCGCAGTCAGCTGTGACTTCTGTGGCAGTTATCTTCAAGACACCAGATTTGGACTTGGGCAGACTGAGTTAAACCAAAAGCTGCCGTCTGAGTTTGAGATTCTGATTTAGCAATTCCAAAGAGACATGAGATTAATGATTCATACCTGGTTCTAAATACCCCATATGTTGTTCTGAAACAACATTTAATTCTCAAATAAAGACACAAAGCTAAAATCAAGTGCAGATTCAGATTGGACATAAGGAAGAAATTTTGTATGACAAGGGTGGTGAGACACAGGAACCAGTTGCCCAGAGATGCTGGGGATGCCCCATCTGGAAATATTCAAGGTCAGAATAGATGGAGCTTTTAAATATGTGATGTAGTGAAAGATATCCCAGCCCATGGCAAGGGTTATTGAACTAGATGATCTTCAAAAGTTCCTTCCAATCCCAACCATTCTGTGATTCTATGATTCACATTGCAAAATTCTAAGTTCTTAGGAACCAAGTTTCAGTTTTCTTAAAGCTTAAATCATTGTCATAATTTTGGAAAGTCTTTCAAGCTTAACATTTCACACTTTCTATGACTTGGATGGAATTCCAAGATTCCTTACTGTTCCATGGAAGTCACTGTGGTGTGAATCCAGCCAACAGGAAAAGTTAGGCCATCACTCTTATTTGATCTCAGCTAATCCCATCAACTCTTTAAGGAAAGCGGTCAGATATCTGATAGCCTTTCTACATAACAAAAGTAGAGACCAAGTGTTTCTGAATGGAAGATAAATTCCAGATAGACAGACTGTTTGGTGTCTGTCTATGAACAGCTGCATTTCATGAGAAGTTCACCTTTCTGGAATGTAGGCCAGACCACAGTTTTCACCCTTCATGCCAAAGAAAATGGTTGAGCATCAGTTAGGTATTGGGTTAAGTAGCTATCTCAAGACATAGCCCGGAGATCTGCATTCCTATAAGAACAAACCTGAAAGTATTGCAAAAGAGCATTGTTTCATAACCTTAGTGACGGTTGAGGTAGTGGGGAGATATTGCAAGTCTTTATTTTTTCCTGTGTAGAACAGAAGCCTAGTGGCTGAATACCTTAACCATATAAAAGATCTGATCTTCAGAATCCACCTGTAAAGAAAAGAAAACACAATTCCTTGAGATTTTATAATCAGGGTACAGAATACTGTTGGAAAGATCAGTTTCTGTCTCACTTTAGAAATCTTCAGAAAAAAAACATTAATATCAGAGCTGACTACCCAACCTTATTTTGTGAAGAATAAGGAAAAATGGAAATATTTAGAAGAAATTCATGTCAGCCCATTGAATTCTGCCTCAAAATTGCCTGCTCCTTCATCTTAATGAATTCTGCATTGAAAGTGCCCACTCCTCCCACCTCATTGTTACAGAAATCAAGGTAACTAGCTCAGATATGAAGTCTGGACCATAAACCTGGTTAAGTGAAATGAAACCCTTCCAGAGATATCACCGAGACTAATTTAACTTTAGTCCACTGTGATCAGTGAGCTTTGGCAGTGTGAGATCCCTTGCATGGGATACTATCCATGAAAAACTTCTCTAACATTAGGTCCTTCGAATGGGCTGAAGTCCTTCAAGAACTATTCTAATCTGGGTCTTTTTTCCATGCAATGTAGACCTTCAGAAGCAGGCTGATCCGACTTGGATGCCCCCTACACCACAGTTCCTTCCAGAAAATCTGCTTCTGCGTGGACTCCTCCTTTAGGACACATCCACCTGCTACAACATGGAGTCCTTCATGGGCTGCAGCGTGGATGATCTCCTTCACCATGCCCTTCTTCACGTGCTACAGGGGATTCTCTGCTCAAGCACCTGGAGCATCTCCTCCACCTCCTTCTTCACTGACCTAGGTGTCTGCAGGGTTGTTTCATATTTTTCTCATTTCACGTCTTTCTCCATTACCTGTCAAAGGAGCCTGGGTGACTGATTTAGACTCACCTCCTTGAAGTTTTTAAGTTTGGTGAGAAGACCCTCCCTCCAGAGATCAAAATCTGTTTGCTGACATTGTATTGCTACTGCGCTGCTCAACTTCTGAAAAGGCAGTTAACAATTGTTTTATTACTATTATTATTATTATTATTACTATTTTTATTGGAGAAGCCAATCCAATACATTCTGTGTTATGACTAAGATTTTCATGACTATGTAAGGACACTTGGAACCAATGCAATTTGAATATCTGCTTCCTGTGTATAGGTCTGAACATTTTCTGTTTTAAAACTGAAATTTAAACTTACAAGTAACCAGATTCCTACACTACATAGTATACTTAAATCTGGTACACTCTTTTCTCCTACTACAATTATTGCACCCATTTGGATAGGTGGTCTGATTTCGGAAGGAAATAGGTTTTAAATTTTGTTTGAATGTGATCTAAAAATAAATAAATGAGAAGGGAAAAAGTTTTATCTTGGGGAGATGAACTCATAAGGAGAATTATTTTTGTTTTATTTTAGTAACACTGAAGGGCTATATTTAAACTTAGAATAAACTTTTATTTGATTACAAGTTTTTAAAAATAGAAATTCAGAGTATCTCGTATCAAAAGAAAAGTTGAAATGGAGCATTTTTAGTTTACCAGGACATTCCATTCTTTTCTTGTGTGTTTTGGGCAGACTAGAATGAGTTGAAATCAGTATGTTTCCAACTCACATTCTATGCTCAACAACTCAGCATTTTCAGAAGGAAAAAAAATGTTTGCACTGGAAATTATCCAGACAGCTTTCTCTTCATTTTTTTAAGTTGATTCTCTCATTCCTTAGACTTCTGGACAGAAACTCACAGCATGGTGTCATGATCCAAACTGCTCATGAGCCACCCTTCAATGCCAAAAAATGTAACCTCAGAGAATTTCCTCATCTAGCGTGATGCCTGTGCTCATTCGGTGGATACCTGTGGCTTTTTTTCAATGAGCTTGTTTGCTCCCACTAAGTTGGAAAAGCCCCAGAGCAGTTTGGGAATGTGTGAGCATTGTAGTGTACCTGTTTTTTCAACCCTGTTTGCTGACACCAGTCCACTGCACAGGTGGAAGTGTGAGTCTAAGAAGTGTAAGATGCCGTGAGGTTCCCTGATGTGTCGTAATTAAACACCTGTGCTAAATAGCGCTTTGCCGAGCCACTGTGAAAATCCATGGAGTGCTCAACGGTCCTGAACATTTTCCATCTCTCACTTGGGCAGGTGGTCTCGTGTTTGAACTCTGCAATTCAAATAACACCAGAGACAGAGATGGGATTTCAAGACCTCTGCAAGGTCTTGTTTTGTTGCTGCTGTTATTTTTAATGTTAAATGGTAATCCTGAACTTCCTTACTTAGCATTCCCTGAATATATTTATAGTCTGCGTATATAGAGTCATGTGTATAGTTGGCAAAACTATACAGACGGCTGCGTGGATTAAGAGCCTAGAAAAGTTATATACCATAAAATGAGTTCCTGTTAGAAAAGGGAAATGACATAAATAAATGTATCTGTGGGAAAAGAGGCTAATCATAGAATTTCCTGTAGTCTTAGAGCCTGTCTCTAGAGTCTTTTCGTAAACATGGAGTTCTTCAAGACCTCATAACTCTCTACTGGGAACAAAGGCTGTGTCTATACCAACAAACAAATCAAAGCCAGAGCATGTTCTCAACTTCCATCCCCCAATTATCCAGAATATGTCATTGTTCGCGTGCTTCCTGTACGGTTTTGGCTTGCACTGGCTAGCACTCTCCTAAACTACGCCTGGGCATGGCCCAGGGGTTTTGCACATTCTATGGACTGCTCCCAACAGGCAGTTTGGACATTGCCATCCTGTCTGGAGGAAAGAAGAATTTAGGCATGTGCCTACAAGCCAGGCTGTTCCCCTTACCTACAGGATGAGACTGACCTCTAATTGATCCATGACTTATTTTATTTAATCATATGTACATAACCAAAAGTTCAAAAGGAAACCTTCTGGTAAAATAACACTAATGAGCCTGAAGCTGACTCTTTTCGCTGAGGTGTACCTCATACAACTAGGTGACCAGAAAATGATTCATGGTGAGCTTAAAGCAGAAGGCAGCAATGACTCAGGTCTTGTGGCACAGCGAGGGAAAGGGACCATCACCTCTGCCCAGCATGAGACAAGGATCACGGGAGGTTCCTCTGGCCTGAGCGCTAAGGTGGGAGGCAAAGAGAAAGCCAGGGGACCAGCACTTCATTCTTCATACAAGGTCCACCTCTAAGGCTATTGAATCAACCCTCTGTCCAATTAACCTCTTCATTATTGGAGTCATAAGGACCATAATAATGGACAGCATAAGTGATAACTTTTATGTCACTAGCTGTTAAAATTCCTTCAGCTACCCCCATTCTGCACCAAATATCTTATGTTTAGAGAAATCAGAACTCATATTTTGTTTCATCCTAAATGTTTGTTCCAGAGAGTTCTTCAGACCTTTTCTAAAAAGACCAACCGAGGGAAATCTTTGCTCAAAAGCAATGTGGAATCGAAGTGCGTGTGAGGTATCTTATTAGCTTTGAGTTTATTCTCAATTCAGTCACAGGAAATATCCATTTTCCTGAAGAAGCAGCAGTTGTCATATTTTGCTGCTGTAGTGTGTGTAATATCAATCTCATGTTTATTTATGCATGTAAAGATTTTATTATTTACATTTAAATATTTATAACATTTCTGCATAAGCAGTCAAAAAAGTTCATCTCTGCCCTTTAGGAACTAAGCAATTTCATTTTACTAGGTAGACTTTTTTCTATATAAATAATTGACACATTGATTTCTCCCTCTGTCTTTATGCTGTTTATATTATTTCTTAAATGCAAGAGGGTTATAGAACTAACAGACTGACTGGTCTGGTTTTATTGCCTATCAAATCCAAACAGACTAATATATCACATGAAGGATCTGGAAAAGGGAGTGGTGATAAAACACTAAAAAATAGGAATGAATTCATTAGAATTCAGATATGGAAGCCTATGCTAATTACATTGCTACACTGAAAAAGTGTTTGTTTCTTCCTGGAAATAACTTTATGTAAATTTTTGGGGTTTTCTTTTTTTTTCCTGAGACTAGCGGTACTGCCTAGTTGTGCAGCAACAGATACAATTGCTGTTCTTCTCCTTTTCTGCAGTACTAGCTCACTATGATTTTGTGAAAATCAAGGTGTTTGAACAGAACCCCATGAAGCCACAACTGTTATATGTGAGACCGTATTTGGAATAAGTTTTCCACTGTCAGACCAGCTGTATCTGCTTCTGAGGGTGAGAAGAGTACCTTTTTCTTTTTCTGCTTCCTCCTTCACCAACCACTCTGGACAAGTTAACACTGGCCTTAAAATTTTGTCTTCACTAGCACTGCTGAAAAAAAGCCAAAACCACCTCACTCCTGTCACAGCAATGAGGGAAACAAAATCAGTACCCACTGACATTTTAAAACATAGAAATAGAAGGGGAAAGCAGATGCACAATTTGTGGAAGAATAACAGAGCAACTGAGATTCCTCCTTCATTTAATACTACCTTAACACAATGATTCATTGACCCATGGGGTTAACCACCTTCTAATATATTTTTAAATATACTATATATTTTAATATATTTTTAATATTTTTAATATATTAATATATTTTTGTACTTTCATTTAAGTCAATGCAATCCCCATCAACGAGAGAGTAAATTGATCTTTTAGAGCTCAATTCTATCAAATGGCATCACAAGTATGTAAGGCGTTTTTACCGGTTGCACCCTTGTGCAAGACTGCGGTCAAAGAAATAGAAAATCTCTTGTCTCCATTAATTTTGTTTGCAACCCAAGCAGTCAAGAGAGAGTTGAGAATAAAACGGGATAGCCAAATGACTTACCCAAGGTGTCAGGTGAATTGCAAAGCCAAGCACAATGTCCAGGCTCTGTGCTCTAAACCAGTTAGTTATTAGCAAGTCCATCCTGTTCATTAAGCCACTGTTAAACAAAAAGAAAACACAGTACTCTTTCTTTTAGTCGTCATCCATAGTTTATATTCCTTTGGCTGCTTCTCATACTTTTTTCCTATTGTGTATTTTTCCCACATGGAAGCAAATGATGAGATTGTCTGTTCTTGCTTCTGAGCAATCACACCCAACACACCACATAATCTACTTCATAAATTTCTTTTACAGGTGTTGGGGAACCAGAGCCTAGGGGCAGGTTTCCATTGTGTCTCCTGGTTCTATTAAAATCATTTCACACAATTTGAGTTTGCTATTTTAATTTTTTAAGCTTTCATTCTGTTTTCTTACAGGTTTAGGGATGAATATTCTTCCTTTGTTTAATTTCAAACCCAGGAGATTATATGGAATTTTAAACACCGCTCCAAAGTGAATGTTGCCAGATTTGCAACCTGCTTAAGTAACCCAAGGGGAAAAGGAAGAGAGAAGAAGAAAGGAGAAAGGCATAACTAATAGTTTAAATTGTATCTCAGAAAGAAGCTATACTGAAACAGCTTTATTAAGGTTGAAAGTCAGGCATGAGAGCTGGATTACTTCTGCCAAAGTGGGAATGTTTCCATTGCTGTTTTCTGATCACTCCTGACCCTGACACACAAAAAGAAAGAATTAGTTTTGAACTTTATAACAGTTTTTTGAAATTCAGGGTAAAGTATGTCTATTATTACTGGGATTCGTCTCACCTGCTTTAAGCATCTAGAAGTTAGATACTTGTGTCTCAAGTAATCAGATTAGGTTCTTTTTCCAAACAGGGGAGACTAAGAGGCATTTCAGAGAGCAGTTTATCTCCTCCTAGGGTCTAAAAGATGGGAAAAGGATCTGACTTTGGAGGCACATATTTTTCTCCATTGACTATCAAAGGTAGTTATTTCATCACCCGGATGATTAACTTACTGATCTCAGATGGTAGGTGAGATAAATCTTGTTTTCTGTGACTTGCATGTATTACAAATATTCTGCAAAATGAGGGAACAGTTTCTCCTGAATGTGGCAGAAGCCAGATTTTTAAAGCTTATAGATAGCTCCAGGTTTTCCCATTTTTAGGTTTTAGAGTAGCAGATTTGCAAGGTTTCAGATATTGCACTTTCAGACTGTTCCTTTTCTTTCAAACCCTAGTATCAGATTCAAATACATGAACGAGCTCCATAAACTCCTACAAAAATCTCTAAAAGTTCTAGATGCACAGCTGAGATTATCATTATCATCAATAACTGTCTTTCTTCCGGAACAAATTTCACCTCAAAAATAAATATTTTGGTGGAGGGTAGGGGACTGCACTGATTAAAGTCTTCAACAGAAAAAATACTCCAAATGGGAGAAGGCTGGAAAATATCAAAAGAAGCTGTGGACAGTTTATTTAAGGAATTTAAGTGGTTTAACCCCATTGAAAGCACTAAAGGTTAGGTGTTTTTTTTTTAAGAAAAAATAAAAACTATACTGTAGATCCTCACTTTCAATCTACTGTATGCAACCAATGTCAACATTCATAATGCTGTTAGCCCCAAGGAAATGTCCTCACTAGTAGGTTCACTTGCAAGAACTGTGAGAGTGATGTTGTAAGCGGCTCGCATGAATACCGTGGGATTGGCATCTAAAAAGAACGGAGAAACATTCATTAGCTAAGAAATAGCTTGGCTGCTTTTTCATCTTTTTTCATCTCTTACCACTGCTCTGCTACTGCTTTTGGTCTATATAATCAGCTAATGAGATTTCCGCTTCTTCAGGCAAGGAGGCAAGTTGTGCTTGAAGAAAAGTTGTGCCGAGATTCATCGCAATGCATTCATACACTATTAAGAAATATTTTACAGAGCAGCACATTTAAACAAATATTAAATTCACACAATTGTTAATCAGTGTGCCATCTGGAAACATTTGAAAGTTTAGACTCTTAATTGCCTGAATCTCATAAATGTTCAAAATTGTTGCATACTACAGGCTATATTGCATTTAGAACTTTTTTACTGTATAAATACATGTAATTAAAACGTGAGATAGGAACACTTTCCAGCAGCTGTTGTGAGAGCTGTAACCATCTTCTCTATTAATCTTCAGGGATTTGAAATATGTGTTGCTGAGCACTAGGGTCAACGACATGCCGTTACATTTGAATCCCACCATTTGACAAAGCATTGCATTCTGTTTCTAAATTCTTTCATGTGACTGACAGCTACATCCATTTCTTCCCGAGGCCACTCTTTAAATTCCTTTGTACTTGTAGAAGCAAGTTTGCTGGCTCAAGAATTTTGTCTTAACTCTGCCTCTAAGACTTGTCAACGGCAAATTAGGACAAGAAATTCTAATTTATGTTTCAAAGGCACCTATGGTAGTAAGAGAAACTATTTTTATTTACATTTTTTTCCTCAAAAGTGTCAAATCAAAGACTCTATAATTACTATATATTTTCAAGAGATGTCATATTATATTGACTTCAGGGGGCAAGTGGTAGATAGGGTTAATCTGAGTAAAGTCAGTGAAATGCACAAAGGATTTCTGTTCGTGGCAAACGTTACTTAGAGAATTAACCATCTCAGCAAGAAAACAGAAATATTTAGGCTATTGACTGCTCTAGTGCAAGACATCTGAACACAGAGATAGAAGACACTTCTGGAATACAGCAACTTCTTCTCACCCATAGGTCAGTGGAAGGCTGTCACTTGACATATGCCCTTAATGGGTTTGACCAAGGTAGTGAAAAGGTTTTCAAGGATGGTGCATCAATTTTCTTTCAGAAGACATGTTCAACAATCTGATATTAAAGGGTAGTTTTAATAGCACTGTTCTCTTTTACTTTCTCAGGAAATTCTCCATGTCTGCTTCCTGTACCCTCTTTTCTCCACCATGAGTCACAGATGCTCCTTACTTAGAAAGCTCAGAGGGAATCAATGCTGACTTTATTTATCTCTGTGATGGTTCTCAAGTTATAACTACCAACCACCAGCACCTTTTACAGCCAGACAAACAGTGAGTGACAATATGTTGTACAGATTCCTTTGTGTTTTTTCCAGATATTATTATATATGATATTAAAGTGGGCTTTTTGCTATTGTTTATAAATATCAAATAAATGTGATTATTACCTTAGGAAATACATGTAGTTGTGCAGAGAAAAGAGTGATTTAAGTGATTTTGAGAAAGAAGAGCCGTACTGGTGTATTTGGAAGGGATGATGATCGAGTTGGTAGCTGATAGGAACAATTTTCAGACAACAATAATAATTTTTTATACATAGAGCTGCCACATGATTCAAGAAACAAATTAAGTACTGAATGTCCTTGCCCTTAATCCCATTTCCAAGAGGATCTCCATCAGGAGAAAGGAAAAGCACATTTGGGAACAGAACGGAGATGTACATGATTGGCAAAGCATTACTGTTATATGAGAAAGGTGTAATTTGTCCTCTACCTGTTAGATAAGAATTAGCATGCACTGAACCAAATAATTCTTTTTTATTATTATTATTCCTTTTTTTTTTTTTCCCCCAGGCTTATATCCCTGGCCCAAGAAATAAACCATAATCTGAATCAACTGAGATTTGTCTTGCTGCCTGTATTCCATTTCTAAAATGCTGTCTTCTCTAGAACTTTTCAGTGGTGGACTCCTGAGGTACTAGGCATCTCCAGCAAAAAAAAATCCCTTTGCTTGATGAGTACCTGGAGAGCACAGGTAGACAAGACAATGCTGGACTTGCAAAACCAACTGTTTCTACCGCATTTTCATCCTGACAACTTTGATGGGATCCCTCCTCTTAATTCCTTTTCTGCCCTCCTGCAGGTGTGAGGGTTAGAGTACTGACCTCTTTTGCAAGAAGAGAGAAAGCGAATACTGCTTTCCCAAATTAGGATCCCACAGAACACCTGTTAACTGAGAGTTTCAGCATTTTTTCTTTATTATCACAATCATTTGTTAAAAAGAGGAGGCCTGAACAGGTTTTTTGTGTGGGGGGCTTTTTTCTTCTTGAGCCTACCTTCTTTTAAAGGAGCACATATTTTCTTGAGAAAAGGAAAATTTAGACATGGGGCAGAAAGGGGGTATCTCTAGACAGTTCTTATCCAGACGTTGTTGGAAACATGCAGAAGAGGGAAAAATAGAGCTTTAAATCAGTATTTTTGTGACATAGCTGACGGAGCATAATACAAGTAGGGCTTCCATACCTTTGGGTTATGAAATGAGAGACACAGGGCCTGAGTTATTAGTGTTAAAGAGAAAGAAAATTGCTGTTTTAGCACAAATGAAAAATTGCCACCAGTTGACTCATGCAGTCTTTTTTATGAATACAGAACCAGATTCACAAATGCAGGATAAGAAGCAAATCTATTTAAAAAGCTAGAAGAAGGGGCTACTGTCTTTCAGACACAGAGATATTGCAGTTACAGTTGGTAGCGTCCTGCAATTCAAGAGTTTCAGATTTATATTTGTAGACATTAATCCAAGATCTGTTTTCTTTGTGCTTATTGTCAAGGAGATAATTTCATCCTTTTTTTCCTGAATTTGGAAATATTTGTGTGTCTCAAATTCAAGATCTGACCTATTGTCCAAAATAGTTGCTTTTTACTGCTCTATTGCTTGCAAGAAAGGATAATTTCAGCTGCCTTACCTCGAGTTTTGAGCTCAGAAATATTTATTTTTACTGATACCTGCTACTGTGCAAATCATTTCACCTTTTGTTCAGTATTATCCTGTTTCATTCTTACAGTGGTAAGCTAACAATATTAATTTCTCTGCTCTGTTTCGACTGGTTTTGGTCTTTTTGGACCATTTGGACTTTTTGCTCCATTTATTTCTGTAAGACAAAGAAAGGCTAATAACTTACTAAAAGACTACTGAAATGTCCTGAAGAAAAGAAGAAATAGAAGAAATTGAGGAGAAAAATGCAACAAAATCAGTTTCTCTGTATGCAGTGGGACAAAGGAAGGCAGACTAGTGATGGGTTTGTGTTTCTGGTTGAGTCTTCTCATGTCCAACAAGGTGCAAGCTCTGATTCAAGTTTGGGAATAGTTGCAAAATTCAGAGTTTTGTTTTCCTCCATTGATTATCTGGTATTGTTAATGACTGAGGCTATGTTGAGCCTACTCTAAGAGGGGTTACTAGTGACATGTCTTTCCTCTGTCTGGCCTTAAAACTCAAAGGCTGTAACATCCTTGCAATCTGTACCCCATCTGTCAAATTTTGGCTGAAATTGGCCAACAGATGTTTTGCAATCCTCCTGCTTCTCTCCAGTTCTACCACATTCCTTCCCCAACATGCTTGTTTGACACATTCACCCAACACTGTGGTATGCAGAAAAGATAGCATAAGATACCTCTTCACTCCTTGTAATAAATCCACGCCTGCATATCAACATGTGTACACCTCAGCTGAGAATGTAACTTGTTCTGTGCAGAAGGAAAATTCGAAGTCACAGAAGTACCCGAACAGGTGTATTATCTAAACAAAGATGTAAAGCAAAAGGTGGGAAACAAAACACAGGTAGAAAGGGGAAAATGACTTGTTACAGGGTTATACAGGAAGACAGCTGTAAAGGCAGAAAGGAAATTAGGTTTCTTCTGTCACAGTAATTCTCTATCCTGAACTTCATAGCCACATGTTGTCACTGAACTGCATTACCTCCAAGACAACCTCAATCTTTCTTCTTGTGAAGTCCAGCATGTCAAACTCAGAATTTCCTAATGGTCTTTCTCTTCAATCCTTCAAAATTTTTTTGCAGCTCACAATGCAATCCTAGTGCTATAGACTGTTCAGATTGGATTATGGAGTTCTAGTGTTGCAAATTATTTGAATTGTATTACTTAACTGTATTGTTTTAGAATAAAGTATCATAGAATCATAGAATCATAGAATGGTTTTGGTTGAAAGGGCAGGGACATTTTTCACTAGATCAGGTTGCTCAAAGCCTCATCCAACCTGGCTTTGAACACTTCCAGTGATGGTGTAACCTGTTTCAGCGTCCTGCTACCCTCAGTAATAAATTTCTAACCTACCCTCTTTCTGTTTGAACCCTTGTCCTACCACACCAGGCACTGACAAAATGTATATCTTAATCTTCCTTATAAGTTCCTTTTAAATACTGAAAGGCCACGTTAAGGTCTCCCTGGAGCCTTCTCTCCTCCAAGCTTAACTATCTCTCAGATTTTCTTCATAGCAAAGGTGTTGCAGCCCTATGACCATTTTTGTGAGCCTTCTCTGGACCCACTCTAACAGGTTCATGTTTTTCTTGAACTGGGGGCCCCAGAACTGGGTGCAGTACTCCAGGTCAGATACCAAGTAGTAGTGATTGAAACATCAGAACAAGATGCCTCTGCTTTGCAAAGTTAGAGTTTTCTGGTCCTGAGTCTGCTCAGGGGTAAAGTGGTTCTAAATTCTTCAAAAATAAGGACAATGCTGTCAACATACCCCATTCAAGGGGAAATAAGTAGCTTCTGAGACATGCAAAAGAAGAACTGCAGACCACTAGATCCTTTGGGATTTTTGACATGGACATCAATGCGAGCCATTGTATCCACCATGCTCAGTAGGAAAACCGTGGACAAATTATTGAGGTGCCACTGATCTTGTCTTAGGTTGAGGGATTATACAGCTGATCTTTCAAACACTTTCCATGTACAATTTTCTCTGATTTCTAGGAATGATAGTCCACTGTGTTTCTCAGTAGAACAGCAATGCTGCACCGGGGAATTTTTATTTTAGCAATATTCAGGGATAATAAAGAGATCAAAAGATAGGCACACACAGAGAAATAAGTATCATATGGAAGTAGATTTCTAATTCTTGTTTGGATTTGACAAGCTTGATGCTGCTAGGCCTAATATTCACTATTTACTCTTTGTTTCTTATTGCTTCCTGTAGCATTTTTTGTTTAAAGTAAAAAAATATGTTAACTACCAACCCCCTTCTCCTAAAACATTCTCACATGCAACCTACTGAATCTCTAGACAAAAGTAATGTAAAAAGAAAAGAAATCTTTCCTCTTTAACAAATGGACTGAAGAAAGGGTTAAATATATTTTCTGCACCTGGAATTTCAACAGTAGCAGAGATGAGCAGTCAGACAGCAGCCTTTGATCTTTCCATGCTGTGTCAGAGCTTGTGCACGAAAATATTTCATGTGGGGTTTGGGACCGCCTGCCATCTGACTATGAAAGGTGGGGGATGCCATGATAAAGAACGTTAAATAAAGACATGCTCTGAGGCCTCATTCCTCAGCCAAGGCTGTCAATACTCCTTTTCCTCCGATATTCCAGTCACAGCTGGACAGTCACCCAGCTGGAGGCAGTCCTTCTTGCAAGGTCTTACCTGCCTAAAGTGTAGAAGGACACAGGTAAAATTACTTTTCACAGTGTCAACAACCTGTATGACTTAGAGGTATTGGAGCTGTTCGGGGAAGAAAGAAAGAGAACCAGCCAACCTACCTAATATCTAAGTCATCCCATGAATACGCATCTCTTTCTCTGTATCAAGTACAGAAGAAGCCTCTGTTGCCACAGAGATCTCAAGTAAGTACTTCAAGTTGGGTGGGATGAATACAAGCCTGTTGGCCCAAACTATGACCAGAAAACAGCCAGGCCTTTAATATCTCACAAAGTAAGAAGTCACTTCAGAGTTCATCGAGTTAAATCTGAACTACTTCTGATTTCAGTATGTTTTCCATAAAATTATATGACTTCACCTGAAGACTAGTTTTAGATTTTTCTGGTTTTTTTCTTGCATATTATGTAGCTTGTCTGATTTTCTTCTCAGACAAGAAGGTAAGTATAAATAATTTCTGTTGCAAAGTTTACTAGGACACAGAGACACATTATATGCAAGCACTTTTTTTATACACGTGGAGAGTGTACCATCGCAATATTTTTCTTCAAGTTTTTTTCCAAACTGTATTAGATAACCCAGGAGAGACAAAGCCCTGACAAAGCAAGACATTGCAGTGGAAATTGAATGTAATGTTCGTATCTCCACCACCACTGATACCTACGTCGAATCTGTAGTGGGTGGAGCTGAACAGAATCATATGAGGTCCACTTCCTTACTCCTTAATAGGAGATTAAGATGCAAGTTCAACTATATCTAAGTCCTTTTAACAACTACTTACCTACCCTGCTCTCAAAATCCTCCAGTGGTGGATATTCCATCAGCTGTTTCTCAGGCAGTATATTCCAGCACTTCACTTCCTTTCACATTTCTCCCAACACCAAGATGTTGGGACTCTCCTTTTCTTGCCCTGCAGGCCTGAAGAATAGTTGATTATAAAGATTTTGCCATGTTTAGGACTGTTTCAGGACTCAGTTTTGCTTTCCAAGGGTTTGTGCAGAGGAGGAAAACTGCATACAGAGGGGAGAACAGATTTTTACAAAGGTAGATTTTTTTTTTCTTAATAAGTAGAAAATAATAAGAATAGGATTATTTGGAGAACTGGAATATATCCACAGAGGCAGAGAAGGGGAAAGGTTTGTAGGGCAGAGTAGAAAGGATTGGTAGTTCGTAAATGAGCAGTGATACAAATTTTCATTTATCTTGTGGCATCATCATCTAAACACCCAATATTTATATTCATTAAGTATATGTGACCTGACATATAAATCTGTAGATGCACAGAAAATGAAGTGTGGGCACAGATATCAGCTGTGTGTATGGGTATAAACACTTATGTGACTTTATATTCATATATAGAAAATATATTGTACTATCTTCAATGCCTCTCCTTTTTAAAAGAACAGCTTGTAATTTACAAACGTCATTGAAGTGAATCCTTTGGGAGGTTTTTTTATTATTGGAAGAGTTTCACTTAATGAATAGATGCCTGACAATCTTTTTTTTTTTTTTTTCCCCTTCCCTTTCAGTCTTTATGGAAGGAATAAGTACTGAAGTTCTCAGTATATATAATTGTATGGCAAGTTCTGGATGGATGGAGCACAGATGCAGGGGACGGTTTAAATATCTATCTTGTTGGTCTTCTGTTACAGGATCAGAAGTTCCTGCAGTACCAGTGGACCCAGTCTCCCCCATCCTTTTTCTTGGCCTCGATCAGATTGAAATACATGAGCATCTTATTACTCTCTCCTGTAGAGCTAAATACTCTGAATCTTGCTGAAGAAACAGTGTAATTTTAATACCAATAATCCTTGCCATCAAGACCCCTTGCCAAAGAATAATGATTATAAATTGGCCAAGCTTCCCAAATTCCCATAATACAAATCAGATACGATCAAGGGTGAAATTAAAGGATCTCCCAGCCTTTCTACAGCCACTGATCTTGTTTCCATTTTCAAGGAAATTATAGTAGCTTAAATAAAGGGAATCCTGATGATCATTTATTTTTGCTTTCCTCTCAGAGCTTTCACAGTTAATAAACACTTAACATTTTCAAAATTAATTGCAGTGGAATTTTCTGCACTATTTAGAGAGCCTTGAAAAAAGGAGTTGTCAAACAGACCCAATATGTCTCAAACTCGACAACCATATGACTTAGCCTTGTGTTTTAGCCATACGGATGAGGAAGGCAACTGTGATTACTCCTCGTGAAAGAAGGGGGGGGGAAGTGAGACAAGATTGCTAATGTCAGCCTGGGTTGTCAAGTGTAACCAAGACTGTGGAATTGCTGAACTGTGTACCCAAGAGTGTGTCAAGGCTGGATAACTTCCATAAAATAGGACAGTCGGTCACGTGGCGCTTTGAGCCAGCTAAAGAGTATGTGTGCCTACAACAGATGTGCCGTGTTAAAGATAGTACCCAAAAAATGGTCAGGTGCCAGCATAACAAGTTTGTGAGCAGATCCTCCCAGCAGGAGCCAATTTCAGTGAAACAAGCTGGCAAGGCAGCACACTTGTCATAGATGCAAATGCCAGATTTGGCATCTGCAGGTTTGTGGCACAGAGCGGGGAAAAAAGATCCAAGTTTCCACCACCAACTGGTGCCAGGGCTTCAAAGAAGAAATCTCTCAGATGTTTGGTCTGTGGAAATCATTGACACGATTGCATAAATCCCTTTTTTAAAAAAATAAAAAATAAAAAAGTGGGAAGGAAAAGCAACAATAACAACAACAACCCAAAATCCCAAGCAGCAGCGACTCTGTAGTCTAGTGGTCTCCTTTGCATAGTTGTTAATAAGTTAGTATCCTGTCTTCTATGAAGTCAAATTCTCATCATGGCATGACTGCGTAATTGCATGAAAGTATTCACAGCCCCTGGAAAATGAACTTCTGGTAAAATATGAGGGTCCATATTGGGCAGTTCTTTGTAGCCTTTTCACTCATTAAAGATGACTAGAGTCTGTTTGAATAGAATCGTGGAGTCATTTTGGTTGGAAAAGACCTTTAAGATCTTAAAGTCCAACTACCAGCGTAACACTGCCAAGCCCACCACTAAACCATGTTCCTCAACACCTCATCTACACATCTTTTAAACACATCCAGGTGGTGATTCAGCCGCTTTCCTGTGTAGCCTGTTCCAATGCTTCACTTCACAACCCTTTCAGTGAAGAATCTTTTCCTTATATCCATTCTAAACCTCCCCTGGCACAACTTGAGGCCATTTCTTCTTGTCCTATCATTTGTTACTTGTGAGAAGAGATTAACCCTGCTCTCATTACACCTTTCTTCCAGGTAGTTGTAGGGATCGAGAGGGTGTCCCTCAGCCTCCTTCTGTCCCGGCTAAACCACCCCAGTTCCCTCAGCCATTCCTCATAAGCCTTGTTCTCTAGACCCCTCACCAGCTTCTTTGCCCTTCTCTGGACATGCTCCAGAATCTCAATCCCACGCTATTGGCCACGGTATTTCTAATACAAGTCACGGTGATACTGGCTTTCTTGGCCACCTGAACACACCGCTGGCTCATATTCAGCCAGCTGTTGCCCAGTGCCCCCAGGTCTTTTTCAGTCAGGCAGCTTTCCAGTTACTCTTCCCCAAGCCTATAGCATTGCATGGGGTTGTTGTGACTCAAATGCAGGACTCAGCACTTGGTCTCATATCATTGGCCTCAGTCCATTGATCCAGCATGTCCAAATCTCTCTGTAGAGCCTTCTTACCCTCCAGCAGATCAATGCTCCTGCCTAACTTGGTTGATCCCCTCTGGGATGATCTGGATCATTGATAAAGATGTTAAACAGAACTGGATGGAATATCAAGTCCTGGGAAACACCACTTCTGACAAGCCACCAACTCATTCCACTAACTCCATTCACCACAGCTCTGTACCTAACCATTCATCAGTTTTTCACACAGCAAAAAGTGCACCCATCCAAGCCATGAACAGCCAGTTTCTCCATAAAAATGCTTTGGGAAACGATGTCAAAGGCTTTACTAAAATCTAGGTAGACAAATTCCACAGCTTTTCCCTCAGCCGCTAAGTGGGTCACCTTGTCATAGAAGGAGATCAGGTTAGTCAAGCAGGACCTGCCTTTCCCAAATCCATGCTAACCTGGCCTGATTGCCTGCTTGCACTGTATGTGCCATGTGACGGCACTCAAGATGACCTGCTCTGTAACCTTCCCCAGCCCTGAGGTCAGACTGACAAGCCTGAAGTTTCTGGGATCCTCCTTGTGGTCCTTCTTGTAGATTCGCTTCAGATTTGTTAACCTCCAGTTGACTGGAATGTCCCCATTTATCTGGGTACCTGAAGAACAACTGCTTTTACTGTTAAAGACTGAGTCAAAGAAGACATTAAGTACCTCAGTCTTTTCCTCATCCTTTGTCACTATGTTTCCACCTGTATCCAATAAAGGACGGAGATTCTCCTTAGCTCTCCTTCTGTTGCTAATGTATTTCTAGAAACAGGACACACAAACCCACTGTTACTGAGTTGATTTCTCATTATGATTCTTCCATGGGAGTCTAAACAATTCTTTTAAGTCTGAGAGTTTCCCCAGAAGACAGTTGTAGCAGAAAACGGTAGACAAATTTGTATTGAGAACTTTCTAACTTATCGAATGCAGGTGTCACTTGAGAATGGAAGGCAGACTGGCGTGTGTTTCAGGACTCAAAGGAAACTGGCTAAGGAGGATTTTCTCCTCCTTCCAAGGTTTTAAAAGATATCCATGACAGTAAAACGGTTGTGTTTACAACTTCTGTTCTGTGCAATCTACATGTCTGGAGAAAACTTGCACCTTGCTCCCAGATGGAGTATCTCCCCCAAAGACTAAAGGGATGACCAATGGTTACCATCATTGAAGAGATGTTCCACAGGGTTCAGAGTCCCAGCAGAGACAGATGGCTTGCAGTTTCACTTAGCCTTTTATTGATGGAAGGTGCAAACAGCCTGTAGAAAAGCCTTGCCAATATTACAGAAGCAATGCCAAACCAGCTGTTTTATCCATTGCCTGGAACCAGGAAACTCTGGTTTTCTCAGTTTCAGGAGAATGAATGATGGCTTAGTTTCCAGGACAACACATCAGTTTACTACAGTCACTCAGTTTCTTTTCAAGGCAGCAAAGAATGACAGCTTTTCCCACAATTCCAACAGGTAGAAGCTGGCAATGGTCACCAGAGACTTCTTTCCTTGGGAATCAGGTTGACCAGGATGAGCTGGATCTCCTGCAATGGCTATTCCACTATGTTTTTCTCACTATTATGTTCATCCTATAGTTTGAATCTAAGTTGGTGAACAAAAAACACATGTATGAAAAAAGTGGTATAAAAATGCAGCAAGAATAAGTTTTAAACTCAGACAAAACACACCAAAAAGGAGAGAGAACAATTCTGGAGTTATACCGACTGAATAGTTCTCTAATCAGACTATTTTGTATATCAGCTGAAACACTGGAGAAAAGAAAGCAGAAACAGCAAAGCCATACAGTATCCAAGACAAACAGACTGAGGCTGTGGCTATAGGTTGGTGTAACCTGGCTAGAGAAAATAATTTATTGAGAAAAAAATATGATTTTGGAATTTGAAAATTCCTTACAAAAATCCTTAGAAAAATTGTTTAACAATGGGAGTCAATGATCTTAAGTGTCTATTCCAACCCAAATGATTCCATGATTCTATAAAAAAGGGGGAAAATAACAGGGAAATAGGGAAATCCAAGTGGAATACGAACTGGAGCTAATTCCCAGAAGGGAGGACAGGCAGTGGTGGGAGCTGGGCTGCCTCTCAGGCAGGTGCCCTTTCTTCCTGGCCCTCCCAGACATGCTGCCAATCCCACTCTCTTCCCAGACCCCCCTACCAACACACAGGGTGAGTTTCCCTCCCCAGAGGCAAACCCAGGAGACTCGAGGGGCAGCTGCCCTGCAAGCCCCCTTCCCACCATGCTCCCAACCATAGCTCATGGAAGGCAAAGGCTGCAGGGCTCTTGCAGAAAGGAAGATCCTTTTCCCTGCCCATTTAATTCTTGGCCTCTGCTGTGTCTGTTGCCTGCGGTGCCAGTTAGTGACAGAAATGACAGCATTTTAGTGGCTGTGTCACCTGTCCTGCTAGCACTAAGAATAGAGCAGCTCTATTTCTCTGCTGCTGCTAAATCCCCGTGAGCTTATGACATAAGTGTAGGGAAACCCATCCCTTCTGCTTTGCTCTGATGGCATAAGCTTCAGCACTGCTGAAGAGATGTGCTGCTACCCAGTTTATTGAGCCTGAGTCTGCTCACAGTCCAGTCTGGTTGATGCAAAAGCAACACCTGAAGTTGATTGATGCATTGGAGTGCTCAGCATTGCAAAAGGAGGCAGTAATTCCCATTTCAGGTAAGCACAGCCTTACACACACATAAACCCCACCAAGGCCAGCTTGCTTATCCTTTTGCATTTATTTCAGCACTTTCCCTTCCCTCCTCAGACCAAGCAGGAGTGGCTTCTCTGCCTCAAAGAAATGCTCTCACATAAACTGCTGCCAAAATAACTGAAAATGTGGCATAAAGCTGCTTTGGAAATATCTGGACAGAACAATACTGGAAAATGAAGGCAAAATAATCCATTTTGATCAAGATAATTCATTTCCAAACTTCACTGCACTGAGTTTGGTGATGGAGATTCAAGTTCCATACAGTGGCTCTGTACAGTCCAGAACAAGAAGACTAAGGAATACCCAATATCTCTCTGGAAATTCCTTCTTGTGGTGGGTGTCCTTGTGTGCTGAGACACTTTTGCAGCTGTCTACCTTCTCCCATTTGAATTGAGGTCTGTCTGCCTTTAGCATAGTTACAGTGGTATTGCCAAACCTGCTTAGAGAATATCTATAGAATCATAGAACTGTTTGGGTTGGAAAGGACCTTAAATATCATTGAGTTCTAACCTCCCTGACATGGGAAGGGAAACTTCCAAAGAGGCCAGGTTGCTCAAAGCCCTGTCCAGCATGGCCTTGAACAATTTCAGGGATCCACAGCTTCTCTGGGTAACCTGTTCCAGTGTCTCATCACTCTCACAGGAAATAATTTCTTCCTAATATCTGATCTAAATCTCTGCTCTTTCAGTTTAAAACTGTTTTCCCTTGTCCTGCTGCTACATTTCTTGATAAAAAGTCCCTCGTCATCTCTCCTGTAGGCCCCCTTCAGGTACTAGAAGGTCGTTATAAGGTCTTCCCAGAGCCTTCTCTTGTCCAGGTTGAACAATCCCAGCTCCTTCAACCTGTCTTCATAAGAGAGGTGCTCCATCCCTCTGGTATCTTTGTGGCCCTTCTCTAGACTTGCTCCAACAGGTCCATGTTCTTCTTATGTTGGGAGCTCCAGAGCTGGACATAGTAGTCCAGCTGTACTAATGAAAATCTTCCTTATCTGATATAGACTGAATAATTAATTCTCTCCCAAAGATTAGTTGTATTAGTTAAAGGATTTTTCATTCTATTTTATTTTAATAATTTCTTCACAAGTTTTGCTGTTACTGCTACTTTAGTTATTTTTACCCCATTGTGTTAAACAGCACTTTTACAGTGGAAAATTCTTTAAAGCAGAGCAAGTTTTTTCCAAGGATCTTGTAGACTCTCTGTTAAAAAATTGTCTAGACATGGGCAACCGGCTCTAGGGTGCCCTGCTTGAGCAGGGGAGTAGAACCAGATGACCTCCAGAGGTCCCTTCACATCTCAACCATTTTTGAATTTGTGATTCTGTGAAATCCAGAGCCCAGAACCCATTACCCTTCTTCCCTGGCTACCTGACAAATCATAACATGCATTTCTTCAGGACTGCTTTCCTTGTGGCTCTGTGAGTGGCTGCCCATGGCCCACCTTTAACAAAAGGACAGAGATTCCTTCTCTCCACACTGTATGGTTTAGATATATCTGGTTAAGGTATGCTGCAGGGGTATGGGAAGAGCAGGTTCAAACCTTTCTCAGGCTAAAACTGCCCTGCAACTGCAGTTCTGAGCTTCCCAGGACAATGCTGTAACCACGGGACCATTATGTAAAAGATGAGTGTTGGCAGCTCCTTTTCTGGCAGGTTGCGAAAACACTGCTCTCACTATCCATGCCCAAAGGTGTGATTTAGAGACTTATGCCCAAAAGAAAGTTTCTTGCCTCAATACTTTTTTTTTCTCTAAATTCCCTAAAGCCAAGGCACAGACAGTGTTTCATACCAACCACTTCCCTCAACTTTTTCAATTAGCTGGCTCAGATATTTCACCACTAAGTGGGTACCTACCAAAGGCACTTAACTTTTCCCAAGTTTTCTGAAATTAAGTAGAATTAACTGTTGTTAATGTAGGCACCTCAATCTGTAAGGTGAATTGTGGGGAGACTGATTTTCAAGTCGACTGATGCTGAGCCTGTCAATTCTAAATCCCTTTTAGGATCTGGCATATACAGCCTGTTCAAGACTTTCTGAAGTCGAAAGAAAGATCCTTATCATATCATACAGGTTTGGAGGTGGACACCTGACAGAAATGTAGTCTTTCTGTTCTCTGTGAAGGAGGAGTCCTATCTGTACACCCATGTTTCCTGCAGGAAAACAGCATAAAGTAGAAATTCATGAAGAAGCAGGATGGTCCAGGTAGGCATCCAGAGCATGGTCTATCTACCCATCTCCTTTTCCTTGCACTGAAACTAGAAGGTAGACAGGAAGGGACAAGGCTGGCACTGATCTGTCCATGAGGAAGAAGTGATAATGTTCTAAAAATCAAAAGATGGTCAGTGGAGAAGTGTATTTTCTTATGTACACACAGAAGTGCACCCAACCAGCTACAGCATAATTTACCAGCACATTTTTACTACCAGAGGTGATTCTTCACACAGAACTTAATTGAGTAGTGAATATTTTGTTTTTGCTGCAGAGTGCTTTGAATCCTAAAAGCCTACAGGGGTTGACTGAAGAAGTTCCTGGAAAAGAAATTCATGGAGAGCTATTAAACATAAAGTTACAAACCAGGTTCAGCCCAGAGCGAAAATTCATTGGAGACTGAGACAGAATATTGTGCTTGTTGTGTGCTAACGCCATTGTTATGCTGTCCATAAGATATTCACCCCTAGTCATGGTCAAAGATAACCAGTTGAGATTAGCTAGACGAACCCTTGTTTCCAAATCAGAAATGACCAATTTTATTTCAGCTCCACAAGCTTAAAGGAATGAAAGTGCATTAAAAGTGTGTTTATAAAACAAACAAACAAACAAAAAAAAAAAAAAAAAAAAAAGAAGGGGAAAAAAGCACAGCATTTTCTGTGCCTTCAATCTTACTGTCAAACCAAAGCATACAGCAGTGAGGGCATTGAGATTCCACCAGTGGCTGGCTCTTATGCATTGCTTAGGACCAAGTTAAAGTCTAGTAATGGTAGAATCGTTATTTCAGATCCCCAAAACTCAGTTCTGGAAATAGGAAAATAACACGCATTTGTGTCAAGTCTCTCTTTGGCTTTTCTGCTCCAAAATGGTGGCAAGACAAGGGTATCTTTCACAACAATGGGTTTCAAACAATTTAATTAATAATGAAGCCTTTTTTGGGGAAAAAAAAATGTTGTAAATTATCTTCCCCTTTATTACTTTGATGTTTGAAATAATTGCTGGAATATAATGAGACTGTTTTTTTCGAACCAGTTAGCAACAGTTACCTGTAGACTGGGCTGTCCTACTTCATCCACAGCGAGCAGCAGTTCTGGGTAGTTGTACAGGACAGAAAGAAATACCATAAAAATGCATTTCTTATTCACTTTTATGAGAAGAGAAAAGAGAAAGAGGATAGACAGACTGAGTTCAAAAATGATTCATTTTATGCTCTGTGCCTTCATTGCCAGAGAAGAAACAGAGAGAGCTTCGTCTGAAACCGCTGCTATCTACTGTCAGCCAGTACAGCCAGTTGAAGAAGTAACCTGATTCAAAGACAGGACTAAGCAAAAGCTATCACTCACAAGTTTTTTTTTATGTCAAAAAGTTAAGAAAGAGGAAGAAAGGATTGTGTCAGAAGAAGGATCAGCATTTCCTTTTGTGCAGTCAATGGAAAAGCTCACAATTCTAGCCTTGATCCAAAAGACGATGCGGTATGACAGGTCTGATTAATAGATTCATATCAAAGGCCCAGAATGTGCCTAAATTCAGCCAGAATAAGAACAGAATATAGTTCTAAAAGCAGAAAGAGTACCAAATGGACTTGTAATTGTCTTGTTTGACTTCAAGGGAATTTATAATGAGATAACAAGTGCTTTACTTTAGGTTGGTGGCTTAGTTTGACCCAGGGTATAGAGGCTGAACTTTTTTTTTGCCAGATGTTTATTTGATAACCTAGACTACATAAAAGGACTTGTTAGACTCAATTCCAAACAGAGAAATGGCACATCACTCATCTGGTACGGACTGGCACTCCTGGTGACAGTCTTCATACAGTGAACACGGAAGATGAATGAACATTGCTCGTGTGGACTTTTCACTCCACACACGGTTCCTCCAGGTCAGGACCGGAAGGCAATTTCACACGTTTCTTTTTTTTCCTTTTCTTTTTTTTTTTTTTCTACTCTCTTCTGCTCGTGTGTCACACGCAATACCAGCTCTGCTTACCAGGAAAGCAAGACTCTTTCACTCTCAACAGGCACACCAAAGCAGTGGTGTGCCATTGGAAGAAGTTACAAAAAGGGTGAAGAATGGGACTGTGTCACAAGAAAAGTTTATATTTTCTTTTTGTGCAGTCAGTGGAAAAGTTCCTACATCTATTCTTAATCCAAAAGACAAAGTAGTAAACTGCAATAGCTGAAATCCAACGTAAGAGCCAGAGGCATGTGAAACTCAGCTATTTCCAACTGCACATACCTGTGCAAACACAGCTTTCATTTTCCTCCCTCCTAAAATTCCCTGGTAGTTATCAGCTTCTAATTGCCTCCTAAAATTTCCAGTGAAACTTAAAGAAACCAACCACTTGGTTGTGTATTGTAACCAGGACTTTTGCATAGTTCTAGAAACTTCACTGCTAATTTCTGCTAAAGGGTCTGGAAGCCTTTGCAACTAGTTGAGTGAGTCTGACTCAACATACTCAATGTCCAGTCATTTAGGTTTGGAGTTTATATATATATTGCTATTTTTTCATTGGCAAGCCATTAAAATGGCTCCTGCCTTGCTTTTAGCTCAAGGCATCTAACACTATCCCAAAGATAGGTTGGATTCATCTCACCTGCCATGAACTATCTAAAAGTTGATGGTGTAGAGCAAAACTACCTACTTTAACCTCTCTAGAAGCCTGGTTGACTCCAAAAGGGGTGTTCCAGTTCTCTCCCACCTTTTTTACTGGCACTAGTGCTTATTTATCACGGCAAAAATTCGATCAGGACAAATAGCCCTTTCTCCAGGGATGATTGAAAGTAACTGGAAGTATACCTTGAGTTCTTTATCCAGCATCTCCTAAAGTGGACAGAGACAGATATCTCTAGAGAACAGATCCTCCCATCCTCTGATTACCATCCCATGGTTCCTGCCTATCTCCACAGTACAAAGAAGGAAGCTCGGTAAACCATTTTAGGTAGCTGGACTTAAATTACTACTTGAGATTGCTCAGGGACTCTAGAGAAAAGCCACTGCAGTCTTAATTCTATACCTTCAACAGACGATCATGTCCTTTTTTGAAACTATATTTGTGTATAAGAGGCAGTGGAGCAGTCTTCAGTACTTACCTTTTTGGAAATTAAGGTTGTATATAAGACCTCAGAGAACTGCCAATGATCATTTCCATCTACATTTACCATCAACCTTTTAACTTCAAATGAACTGCGAAGACAGACAGAAAATTATTAATTAAAGCCCAACGAAATGCCAGGGACTGAGCTGCTTTAGAGGACCAAAAATAATTTCAGCTGATCAAACCTCCCATGTCCACAAGATGAAATTCCAAAATGTTTCAGCATTGGAATGAGTGTTCTCCCAATGAAGCAAACACTTATGATGCTAGTTTTATGAGAATGGTGTGGTTTTCACAGAATCATAGAATAGTTAGAGTTGGAAGGGACCTTAGAGACCATCGAGTTCCAACTCGCCTGCCATGGGCAGGGACATCTCCCACTGTAGCAGGTTGCTCAAAGCCCCATCCAGCCTGGCCATGTACTTGTTTTCCTTGTACTAGTTTTGTACCACCTAAAAAAAAAAAAATAAAAAAAAAAAATTAAAATGACATTCGGGTACATTAAACTTTGGATACAGACGGCTTTGTATCTTGTTTGTTGATTATTAAGACCAAATGTAAAATGTCTATCATTCTAATTCTGATTATTTTTCTCCTTTTTATTTGTTTGTTTGTTTTTGTAATACCATTTCATACTCAAGTCTGTTCTGCCCTCTCGTTTCACTTTGAATTCCATGGTAATAAATTAGCAATGCTTACTCCATCAGATGGCTGCTCTGCAAAGTGGAAGAAAAGTCTTCCCTGCAGATCTTGAGACTAAATAGGGATTCAGCACGGCATGAAGCCTGGATAATGTTGCAGGTTGCTGTTTTCTGCCCTCCCTGAACTTTTCTGTTTCCTCTTTGGGACTGTGAAATGGCTAGATGGGTCGGATCAAATGTGAGCTGGAGAGAAGAATATGTAGGAAAAGCACGTTCAGCTGCTCCAGGAGCAAAGTCTAGGGCTCCAGAACTCCCTGGGAAGCCAGATTCTTCATAACTATCTTCCAGATCTTAAGATTGTTTTGGGTTGGTTGGGGTGGTTGTGGAGAACTCCTCCCTTTTTTTGTTCCCTCTGGCTGTTTTTCAGGTTTACAGATGTGTTGCTACATTATGTCAGCCACCTGGATGGAATCCCTGGGCTGCCTTGTGCAACACTGCAATTCTCACCAAAGAATCAGGAAAAGACAACTGAGTTCTCAGGAACTAACAGTGAAAGCAAGCCTAGCTGAGCGTACTTTGCTTGAACATCAGAGCTTTAAGTGCTTTTTCAGAACACACAGCACCCATAAATATGTCCTTTGATGTCCCACGTGCCAGAGATTCCAGAGGCTACACTGCAACTACCCTGAACAAGGGCTAAAATAACATAAAAACAGATGATGTCCCCGTCAACCAAAGGGAATTCAAACCAAGATTCCTATACAAAGTTGGGGTTTTTTTAATGTGATATAGTAATCCAAAATCGAAACCAGAGTAGCCTTGGCTTTGTTGCTGCTTTAATCTCATTTCAGCCAGGTTGCTGATTATGCCTGACAGAATTGAGAACGTTCTTTCTGTAGTGTGAAAATATTTAAGGTATTTGGCTGCCTAAATTCCACCAAATTTACATATCTGCTCACAATGAAACAAAAGACTATGGAAAACAATCCAAATCTACTAATGTACTTAAACATAGGGGCAATTCTAAAAGAGGATTATTTATTAATTGCTTAATTCCTATTGAATTTCTTCTAAAAGAAGAGATAACTGGACAGCACATCAGATATGTTTGTGTTCCTAATTTAGGGAAGATTCTTTTTAAGTAGTAAGGTCTGTTACTTAGAGGCTAGATAAAGAGTCTAACTTTCTCAAATCATCTTCACTCCAGTGTGAACAAGAAATACCCTTGTTGTGGTTCTGACCAGTCAGAAAAAACAGATGATGTCCCCCCTCTCCCCTCTAAAAAAAAAAAAAAACAAAAAAACAAAAACAAAAACCACCTAAACTACTTTAATGAAAATAAATAAATAAATAAATAAATAATAATACTACAATAAATAATAAAAAAAAAAAGTGAGAAAAAAATGAAAAAAGAAAAAGTATACAGTACGTACAAAACTGTATCAAGCTCCCAGGATGATGACCACATCACAAACAGGCATCAGGAAAAGTCCTAAACTGGACTCAGTGATGGACAGGAGCTGGATTCCAGATCTGGAGTCAGGAATGCTTGGATCGGGATCAAAGGCAGATGAACAGGCAGGGTCCTCCTTGGACATTGGCCACTGAAGAAAGAGGGTTGACCCTTTAATCCCTCAGCTTTTATACTGAGTATGATGTGGATGGGATGGAATACTCCTCTTGCTTAGTTTTGGGTCACCTGTCCTGTCCACTCTTCCTTGCAGATGGGACCCCTTGATGCTTTGCCACTTCCAACTGTCCAGCGGGGCAAATAACAAAATTCCCTGTCCTGGGTTGTTCTAGCAAAAAGTATACGCAAGGGCCTCTCTGCACCATTCCTTGGTATAATCAGGTCTTATCACTGTGAGAGTGAACAGTTTTCTGAACAATGTGCTGTTAATTTCAGAATATAGCTAGTTAGAAGAGGCCCAGCTAAAAAAGTGAAATTGTAAAACAGAAAATTGGTTCGCTTTACATCAAACCAGTACGACCCTTCTAATATATATCCTAAGGATCAAGTGCTCTACAGAAGTAGGAATCCTCTTGAAGATTGTTTGTGGGGAAAAAAAAATATGTTGGAAAGGATCTCTGGAAGTCATCTGGAAGTAGTGGGTGGAGTTCCTTTTACATTAGGTATCCCTAGCAATATGGTTTAGTGATGGGTTGTGTCAATTAGGTTGGTAGTTGGACTGGCTGATCTGAAAGGTCCTTTCCAATCTAGGCAATTCCATGATTCTGTGATCCTTGGGTGAGAACACTGGGTAGGGATGAGGGAAATTTGCCGGACAAGTACAGCGGCAATGTCAGCACTGTTAACATTTGCTTGAGTAGAAACATTTCTTTATTTCATATTAAAATGGATTACCTGCTGAAACCTGCTCTGCTCTCTAATGCATCAGCCACCAGAATACCTCCAAACAGAGGATGAGGAGCCCATCTTCAGATGTCTCTACTGACACGGCTGTGCATTATTCTGCTGGTTCACAGGCATGGAAACTGAGGCACAGACCTGCAGCCAGAGCAAGCTGAAGATCATAAACTAGAAAACCTTTGAGTTCTGACTCTGTGTCATGAACACAAGAGTATCCTTGCCTTTATTTGCTAAATGCATGGTCAATAAATTGAAATCAAGACAAAGATGGAGGGGGGTGTAGGGGGGGGGGAAGATAAGAATATGAAAGAAAATAGATTTTGTTTCTAGCCAAATTATATCTGTATGGGTGGAATCAAAATAGCTTCAAATAGCATAGGAAATAAGCACCCATTCCTGTCACCTAGCTAAGCAACCCACTAGGGACAGCAAATTCCCCTGTAGCTGAATTCCAGAGCTCGTGGGCACAATGCATCTGCTGTGGGCTGTTGCAGTCAGCACTGTCAAATCCAAAATCCTTGCCCCTCTCCCTGTTGCATTCTCTTTCTCCACCAACTGATACAGGAAAAAGACTATTGTAGACCTGTGTCAGAAATGCCAATCTAATTATATTTTTTCCTCTATTTTTTTAATTTTTCTTTTCTTAATTTTGGACATTGCATCTGTGCAGGAGGGAAGGGGAAGGGCAGAGATTTGCAGTGGTGGAGGCAGCTGAAGAAGGAAAGGAGGTGGAGGGGGGAAGAAGAGAAAATATTTCCTTTGGCAATTCTGTTTCGCTTTTGAAAAGGGACTACTTTTCCTCGCTCCTTATCCCTCCTGACAAGTACAGGCACTTTGGGCCCTAACTGGATGTGAACATTGTCAAAAGGAATTTGGGCTAAAGGGAGGCATCTGCAGCTCTGTTCCTATTGCGCTGGGCGCTGGAGCCACTTTTGCGAATGTGGCAGGGTGGCTGGTGGGCAGACACCAGTACAGATGGGAACTTCACATACTGTATGCATCATGACCAACTATAAAAACAGTCACAACGCATCAGTTGTTACCCGGCCAGTCTCCCCGGAACCTTCACTTTCAATTTCAATCTCCCTGACATCCACAGCTTACAGTGAGCTTTTATGTTTAAGCATCAGTACAGTACTAATGCAGGAGAAAAGGGGCTGCTGGGCTACCACGGCGAGGAATTAAACCTCTGATCTTGGCCAGCCATTGGAAGGGAGGAGCAATTCAAGGGGAATTGTGTAACTGGACTCTGTGGAAAAGGGTTGGGGTTGTGGGGGGAACGCAGGGGATGGGAGCTGCGATATTTTTTTCAATACTGAGAACACACAGCAAGTCAGGGGGCTTCTGAAAAATGAAACATAGCAAGCAGGCACTCTCCCAAATTGTAATTTAATGCTTGGAATAATCCTATTGTGTCAGCTACTCACCACCCAAGAATTGAGGATAAATATAACTTAAAAAAAAAAAATTAAGGGGATGGCAATTTGAACAGCTTAATGTTTCTTCAAAGGCTAAGTGATGGAAAGCAGCGCTGAAGTAAATTGACAACTCGGAATTAACTGGTTGCTGGCACAGCTCAGGTAAAGGTTTGACGGTAACATGAGCTTTCCAAAGTGTTTCCAAACTGAAGTATTATGAGAAGGTAAATTATGTTTTGTATTCATGACTGAAAGCATTTTATTTTAAAGCCGGCGCTGCCGATGCTGTCAAGGTGGAGATTCTAGCTTTATGTACAGTGCCTCTAGCCTTGCAATGTGAGTGAGGCAACATGACAGCTTGTAATAAGTAATTTTTATACAGTTGCATTTATCACTCAAGTAGGCTTGGCAATATTAAACACAGACCTTAAAATGCTGCAGAAGAGGAAGGACAGGGGCTGGAGGCCATGTATATTGTGTGTGTGTGTGTGTCTGTGTGTGTGTGTGCGCTTGTGTGAGTGTTTGTAACTTTTTTTTCTTTCCTTTCTTTCTTTCTCCAGGCCCGTTCCTGTTAATGTGGCACTTTTTAAGATATGCACCGGAATGCTTCCAAATTGTTAATACATCACTAAAAGGTTACAAATGAAATGACCCTGTTTAGCCCAAAGGATGTTATTTTAGGCTTTAATGAATTAGACATTGCTACCATTTTCAGGCAAAAATCAATTGCCTCAATTAACAAATTTGCACAAGTCCAAATATTTACAAAATAAAGGCCCAGAAACCACATTCTTTGTTTCTCTTTCTCACTCCCTAGCCTGTTTCTTCATTAACATCTTCATTTCCATGAAAGTGTGAGGCATCAGCTCTTTCTCTGAGCTTGTGAAGGCCTCAGTGTTGACAACTTTCTTATTCTTTAGAGGCTGCTCTTTTCTGTTTTAACAGGTTTTCTGTCTTTGTCATGAATAATTCAGGACAAGCTAAAAGAAGTGGAGGATGCCCATTCCTTCTCATGAAAAGAATAAAAATATACTCAAGCCTTACCTCATTTGTGGAAGAAAATTTTACAAAAAGAGAAGGCAATTTATTTTATGGGATTGAAATGAGAAGGAAATTTTCTTTTATTCACAGGATTTATAGGAATTGTAGCTTGATACTGAACCGAGAGGAACCAAAAATCTCCAAGCCAAATGGCAGACTCTTAAACCCTTAAACCTTCTGAAGCACAGCCCCAACATATGGTTTGATTTCCACTTCTGCTGTAAGGAGTTACAAAGCTAGGTGGATACCAGTGAACTCAGCCATTTAATGGTGAAATAGCATCAGATTGAAAGCAACATAAAATTGGGGGTGAAAAAAGACCAGCCTCTGTTATTATTCATATGACCCAGTTGAGAAAATTATGCATTTTCACTGGGAGGTATATCTAACTCGGGCATGGTGGCTGCCTCAGGACATTGACTGTATGGGGAGATGAGGACTTGCAGCTCCGTCTAAGTAGGTGTCTAGACTATTAGGCAGATGAAAGAAGGAGCTGATTGTTTTGCCTAATCCTTTTGCTGATTTCATACATCTCTGCTAACCATTTATGATAAATTTAATTCATTTACCCATCTAACCCCCACCAGTCTGAAGAGGACATTCCAGGAGCTGGTGGTTATTGGAATTTCCCAGGACAGCAACTGAGGGTGGTGTTGACTTCTTAACCTTTGCTGGAACAAGAGTCTCCAACTCTTAGTAAAGATCTCCAGGTAAAACATTGCCACATATGCAAGGGTGGCACTTATCTTTTCAGCAGTTCTGAATCATCAATATCGACTGTATATACAAAGAGAAAACAAACAATCAAAAAAGCCCCAAACAGTCAACCAATGTAAGGAGTCAACATCCGTTATACATTTTGCAAATGAGTCCATAAATCAGCAAAAGACACTAAGTCTTCTATACAACGAGTTTCCATAGCCAGTTTGATTCTGATTTGAAAGGTTTATTTTGTATCATTTAGTTATACTCGTAAGTTGCTGAAAAAGAAGACCTACTTTTTTCCCCAGGACAGTATGGTTAATATAGGTGTGTTGCGAAATACTGCTGCTTTTTTCCTCT
>VXBW01006865.1:676958-760292 GCA_013400375.1 Thinocorus orbignyianus
CCTCTCCACTCCTCCCTTTCCCTTCCCTTCCCGTTTCCCTTTTTAAATAAAGTTATTTTAAATATTTAAAATAATGCAGAATAACACATCGTCTAAGAAGTCAATTAAGTTCAAGGCTCCTCATTGTACAATTCATACTATAGGTATACGAGGTCCTTAATTTGTAAATGTCTTTTTCTGGGTAATCTGCAAATAATCTTTCTTTTCTGGGAGTATCACAGTATATGTGCAGACTATGAAGGTTCAGGTTTTAGAACAGGAACTGCAGAATCATTTGGACCTTTTCTTTTTGAGTGTTCTATGTGGAAATGGTCAGAAAACAGGAAACAAATCCTGTTTCCCAGTATCCTGAAAGGGTATCAGCATTTGAGACAATTCCGTGTTTACAGAATGAAGATCAGTGTGGGTGGCACTTGGACTCCTTCAAAATTAAAATCTCAGGATGGAGGAGGTGGGTAAGGGAAAGGAAAATTAGGTGTGAAGTAAGCTGCCATTTTTCATTTACATATTAATATTATTGTAAGTCCAATAACTCTTAACTGAAAGGACATATTCTCTTCTGAAATTTTGATCAACGTGCTCTTGTCCTGAATTGGTTGAAAAATCATAGTGTCATAGGTTCACTTTTCAGCCAAATATCTTTGACATTATTGCTTTAGGGTAATAGTTGGTCTACAATGTATGAGAGAAAACAACATAGCCTTGAGTATCCTTTTAGCCTGATTTCTAGATCCTGCACTGGCTGATGTCATAAAAGTGTCTGGAAACCAAAGAACTCTGAAAAACAGAAAGTTATTGCTGGTACTCAAGGTATAGCTCTACAGGGCCAACTGCTTCAGCTGGTTTGTCACACAAATCCATTCTTGTCATAGAATCATCATTTTAAGACCATCTCTCTTCCTCTCTCCTGCCATCAGAATATCTCAAGGAAAGTATATTTCATGTGGCTGTTGTATCATGTGGATTTATTACATAACACGTCAATAAGATGTGATTGTTCTTGAATTGACTCATTTTGCTTACCAAAATAAAAAGCATCATACTGGATAAAATTTTATTCACAACAAACAACAGAAACTGCATCATTTTTATTTGATTCCATGGATCATATGCATAATTCCAGCTTCATAAAATTATGTAAGATACTGCTATTGATCATGTGCAGCCATGTTGTACCTTCCTGACAGAAAATTTGAAGTACTTTAAGTACTAATACATCAAATGGTTTATTATTACTTAAATAGTCTATGCAGTTTGTATTAGAGATGAATTCATGCACATGTCCTGGTAGAAGAGTTTGCATATGTGGAAGATGATACCTGTCTATACAACAAATTCAGTTCTTTCACTTAACAAGCTGTATTTATTGTTGTAAATTAATTACTAAAGATGTGTATTGGCAATCAGGTGCAGAAAAACCCGCAACAGATAGTCCCCCGTGGAGAGTGGGGATGGTGTTCAGCTGTCTATATTGTAGATCTCTGCAGTGAAAATATCAACTCCAAATCAGTTAGCTGTGTAGAATTCCCTGGAGAACTTCAGAACTTGAGTATCCCAAGTGATGCCCATGTTTAGGCCAATGAACCAGGTCCCAGAAAATGCCTTTAATGAAGTTTAAGGGAAAGGTTAACTCAACGTTAAGTAGAAACAAACCGTTGGTCAACTGGATAGCTCTAGGTGCCCTAGGGAATCTGAGACATCTCCACGGGGCTGGTAGAGATGGACCAGTTTGTGCTGTCCTGAGCCAGCAGTCAGTGGCCAGGTGTAATGCCTGTGGACATCTCTTGTCAATCCTGATTCTTGTCTGCCAGCCTGGTCTAGATGTCCTGAATGCTGCAACACATCTCATAGGGTATTAGACACACGAGTAGCAGAATCATGGTCTTAACTTCAGGTATCAATAGGAAATAAGTTGACTACTTGCTTTAGCTGGCCCTGAGCCCTGTACATCAGTACCAGTCACTACTAATGAACTTGTGGTGAAAAATGCAGTGAACACTTAACAGGTATCTTGTTACTATAGAGGTGGATGTAAAATGATCAAGAATAAAATAAATGCTTTTATATATTAAAAAAAAAAATATCTAGACTCGGGGAATGGCCCACATGAGCCACGTGTACTGCTCCTACACCCATGTGTAAGTAGTACTGCTGAGAGAACAAAGGATGTTCCTGGACATTCCCATTACATTATAAAGCTGGCCTTCCAAGAATAATATGCCTGAGAATAAAATAATAATTATAAAACCACGAATGAAATCAAAGCAATGCTGTCAAAAGCCTTAAGCACCACAGGTTTATGAGGTATGTAAATATAGCAGCTTGGATAAAGATGTAAACTATTACACTGCACCCTTTAAAATCTCACATTTCAGAAGCCAGTGGAAATACATTGGACTGAAAATTTGGAGAGATAAATGTTGGATCTCTGGTAAGAAATGAAGTTCTTTTTTCTTTTAAAGCCGTGTGAATACATGCAAGCTCAAATTAAGGAGAGCAGATAACCAACTGCACGCTAGAGATGAGCAGGCTGCTTAAACCTGCCACATAACCGGTGAAGCTTTAAAAAAAAAAAAAAATAGAGGAAGAAAACAGCTTGGGGGCTTTTTTCCTTCTTCCTCTAAAATGTGACATCATTGTATATGACACAACACCTTGGAAGGAACCATATGGGGAAATGCAGACATGTTGCTAACTAAATGTGAGCTCCTTCATGATGAAAAAATCTCATTGCTGGCCAAACCCTGGATGGTCTCATAAAAAGCACAGCTCGCACAGTGGAACTGACAGTTCTACTTCAAGGACATTTTTTATGTCTAATGCTCTTTATGTAAAGTATTTAGAAAAGCACACCAGGAATACAATACTGTTTTTCGTTCACATCTAATCAGAAAGCATTGATTCAAACTCAGCACCCTAAAATACATAAGTTGTTCCAATGCAGGTTTTTGCTTGACTTTTTACAGGGCTGTTCTTTAGATATCTAAGCTCATTAATTGGTGTTAGCTACTCTACTGATTTAAAAAATATATATTCCTCTGATTTAGGGATTATATATGCCTTACATCCTCTGTCTTGCGATTTCTCTTGACGTTGGTCTTTGTATGTCTTTCTTCCACTCATTCTCTGTTTTGCTAAATGCTGACCTCTATAAAGTTCTGAGTTAAAATTAGGATCTAAAAGTTCAATTTTTTTATATTTTAATTATAGTCATTATTATCAGTAACAGCACTAATACAAGTACCAGCAGTAGCAGTAGTAGTAATAGTGAATTGAATTTAATACATTGAAAAAGGTCCACTGATTTTTTTGAGGGCTACTTAGAACATTTAATGATTGTCTGAGGATAGGAATTTCTACAGAGAAATAGATAAAACCTCTTAGCTTTAACATTGAGTCTTCATGATGAATATCCACCTTTACTTACACAGCAACCAGTTCTAAAGTTGTCTTAGGTGGCTTCAGCAGAAGAGAAGATGATCCTGACAAGCTTTAGATTTTAAGTTCTAATAGATGAGAAAAGAGTAAAATTAAAATGAGGAAGCTGCCCGAACAAGTATATATTCGTGCATTAAAAATTATGAGAACTGTAGTTAAAAGTTGAAAGAACTTCCCATGGAATACATTATTTGCATTTCTGTGAGTACTAATGGGATGGGAATCAGGAATTTCTCAGAGATCTACTACGAGATATTCCTTCTCCTCTTTAGCCCCTAAACTGAAAAAGAGATTGGACCCAAATTCAGCAAACATTCACACTCAGCTTGGCTGAAATACCACAGAAACCCATTGATATCATTGGAACTACACAGATAAAATTACACATTTGATTTTTTCTCCTCTTTAGAGAATAAAATCTATACTTAATTTTAATGATGCGCCTCATGAAAATAACTCATGAAAGCACTTAATAACATGCTTGATTTTCATTTAAATCTGTGATTAAATTCCATAGAAATTAGTAACATTCACGTACGCCTTTAGGATTAAGTATGAGCTTAAATGTGTTCCCAGTTAGGTACATTGTTCTGGATGATTTTTTGATGGGCTTTGATGGTTTGGGATCTAGATGGAAGATACTGGCATTTTAGTTTACAGTTTGATCATGAACAAAATTAGAAAGAAAAAAAAAAGAAATAAAAAAGGAAAAAAATCAACTTATGCGACCAAAGAGTACATGAGTTCTACAAAAATCTGGCACGATGTGTCCAGATTATTGGATTTTGAGCAGAAAATATTTTTTTCTACCTATTTAGCCATTTGCATGCAAAACTACTTATGTATACACTCCCCCATGTAAGCCTGATGTATTCAGACTAACATAGCTTCAGCAACTGCAGGCCAACTACATCTCTGGGGTAAATGCATCGCCTGGAGGGATATATTTGATTCATAATGGCTACAGCTGAATTATAGTGAATACTGGAGTGTTATTTATGTTATATCTGAAAGTTCATTGAAATTATTTAGATCCAGGTCCCTCAAAGGATATAAGTACAGCTCAGGTTAGATTTATGTGGCCAAGTCCAGGTAAGCAATCCACAAGCTCTGCCTTAAGACACAGGCCCTTCAACTTTTCACCAGTCGTTTTCTGTGTATGTTCAAAGACTTTGGCTAGAACCTGTACAAAGAATCTACTCCGTAAACCCTTCCCCTTGAATTGTGTTTGACATTTAAGGCTATTTGAGATTTACAAACTAGGTAATAGCAAGCTATTTGCAAACTAATTAGACTACTTCACCATGAAACGGAAAGCCTGACTTGGTCAAAAGTAATTTCTTACATTTACGTTCTTCCATTACAACATTCTTACACTAGACGTGTGGCATTGTCTGCAGGCACTCTTAGACACTCATTCTATGCACTGAGGGTATGGAAATAGATAAGGAAATTGGAAAGAAGAGAGTGTAAAACCTCTGGGGCTAGGAAAAACAAAAAAAAAAAAGACCACCACCACCAAAAAAATCCAACAAGTGATATGGATCATAACTTAAGAGTTTAGCCTGCACAGATAAAGATCATCTTTCATTCAGGTAAATACAGTGGTATACTCTGGGAGAAAACAGTGACTAAAATTACTTTAAAAAATCAAAATATTTTCCGTCATAAAAGTCTCTAGTAATTTTTTTTAAATTGTTATTTAAATTATATCCTATTTTATGTTTCTTTCATTTCCTTATATATTTTTTCCTATAGCTGTTAAAATCTATATCTCAATTAAAAGCCCATGTCTTAAAATGAAATTGGAAATGAAGTTTTAGAAGTCATTAATTAGCATCCTTCCTGCCCTGTCATGTCTCCTATGGACAAGCAAATGTTTCTGAAAGAGGTATTTTGTGATCTTTACCTGGAGGCTTTCCGAACTGATAAAATTTAAAGTTGTCTAGCTTCCAATGGTCTATCTGTCTGCAAGATGAAGTCTGAAACACTAATCTCTCCACCATTAGGATTGTCATTACCATCACAACATAAAGTTAGATGTGCAATCAGAAACCAGGATTGTACTGGGCTTAATGCTTGGCCATCATCATCTGGGAGAGTTTAGAAATGAAAAGAGAAGAAAAGTGTTAGAATGAAAATTAGAGATCCAGAGCAGTGAAATCACTCAGTTGATATTACTTCATTTTGAATGTGCCAGACACAGTTCATTTGCAAAGAATATAGCAGAAAGATATCCACTCTGTATTGTCAGATAATGGATCTTTGAAGAGGAATAATTTCCAAAATGAGAGTTGAAACTGGGATTTCTATATCTGTACCCAGGCATTCACTAAAAAATGGTCTGAATTTCATAGGAGCCCAGATCTGAAAGGGATCCTTCTCCCAGATCAACAGCTCTAAGCTCCTGCTCTGGCAGTGTATCACATTGTCTAACACCTTTCACAAACAGGTCATGCACTTAAATGTAAGATTTTCTGCCTCTTTTACTGCTCTAGAATTTCATTCCTCTGCCACTTAGAAACCTACAGCTGATTCCCAGTCTACCTGTATTCATCTGGCTAAGAATTAAGTACATAATTTCTCACATTAAAGTCCCAAAAGGGTCTTGAAAGGCTATTTTCAAGAGGAAAAAAGATCACATTTAGAGACAGACATAAGAACCTGAAGCCCCAGGGGTATATTTTCGAAATAGCTAAATGCATACCTCTTCTGACAAGCTGGAGAAAAGTGGGATGCAGTGTTGGGACTTACCAGCTCAAATCTGCTTTAACTTGGAAATTTCTGCATTGTGCTCCACTGTATCATGAGGATGACATTGAACGCATTTCCAGATGAGCAAAATAATCCAGACACAGGTAGCCATGTGCTAGTACTGCCCATGCTCTACCCAAAAATGTGGACAGTCAACATAAAAGATGTTTTGGTATACAGAGGTGTGACTGTGCCTTTGCTAATAACCCCTGCTTTTTGTTAATACACTGCTGTTTGGGGAAGAGAATGAGGAGTTCACTCTGAGTTTCCAGAAAATCCAGTCTGTGAGCCACACGCCTGGCAAATAAATATTTATTACTATTGTTGTTGGAATATTAATATAAAATTCTATTTCAAAACATAAATTAGGTCCTCAATTCATTTTGGTTACTGGAAAATGTTCACTGCAAGTCATGGGGTTTGAAAAATTCCCTTAGTCTTGACTTCTAACTTTTGCTTCCCCCCTTTCCCTGGCAAACAGCGGCCAAGCAAAATAGTCGAACGTGTTACGTGAACTAATTCCAACCGCTTGCCTTTTAGAGGGTTAATGTCACTTTCTTTTCCCTTCCTTGCTTTTACCCTGTGCTGACTAAAAAGAACACCCAGGTTCAATGAGTGACAAATCATTACAGACCGTACAGTGTAATTAAAAAGCACAGCCATTGATCAGCTATGAGCTAAACCTGAGACAAAAAAGTGAGAGACCCAGAATAGCTGGCAAAACTTCTCATTGAATCTGTCTGAAATGGAAGATGTTCTCCCTGGAGGCATGGAGCGTGGCCCATTGTGCATTTCCATTAGAGATACATACTGACTCAGAGCATGCCATTGATGTTGGCCTATTTATGAAAGGCTGTTGAAAGAGGTTTCAGAGTTAATTGAAAAGAGCTGTTTCTGAAGTAAAGTAACTTCAAACAACACAGCTCTGAAATGTGTTTTAATGGACTGGAAATCAGTGAATTTTCCATAGCTCACATGAAATAAAAATGGATGGCATGGACTGAAAGCTGCATTGCCATTTGGTGGGATTTCTTCTACTATTATTATTCAGTAGTAGTAGCAGTGGTAGGGTTATACTGTTGCTATGACATCACTATTAATAATTATTTTAGCCATAGTTGCTCAATGGACATTGAAAAAACAGCTACGCTCTTGATTGATTAGAGTATTGTCTTCTAGGTCTGTCAAATTTCTCACTTCGTGTCTTTATTTCGCACACTTATAATAGAGGTTGCCTGCAGAAACTGTCAGACTTGTGCCATTGCAAACAAAAGGAAAAGCTCTTTCAGTTGTCAAGTAGAAGTAGGTTCCAAGGTCCTCTTTTACCAAGGTATGTTGTGTTTAAAATGTGTTTATTCTTAACGATATTTCCATTTTAAAATTAAAGCATATGCCTAAATTCAAGCATGTGTTTATTCAGGCATTTGTTTAGTCTCTGCCCTGAGCTGAGGTCTTGCACATAAGTTTGTATTTAAGTTCATGCTTAAATAAAAGCCTTTTCAGCAAAACATGCACCTGAATTTCATAAATATAAATAGTAGCTCAGTATATGTTTAAATTTCAGCTTGTGATTAAATACCTTTCTCAGCTGAAAACAACATACTTTTAAATTATTTTTTAAAGCTTGGCGATGTTCAATAAAAATAGGAATGACTGAGCTGAATTTATTCCTTCTTTTTAGTTCCTCAGCAGGCATTTAATGTTAGCAAGAATGAAAGTAACTCCTTGCCCTTGGATGAGGTGAATTTAGACAGCTATACGGCATTCAGGTAGAAAGGACCACGATCAGATTTTGAGATCCTTCCTCAGGCTGATTAATACCTACTAACTCGAAGAAGCACCTAAACCTCAATGAATTGCAGGGGAAAGGTGAGAGGAAAGTAACCCAGCACTCGGAATAAAACAAGCAATAATCAAACAACTTCTGACATGGAGCTTGAATGATAACGAGCATTTTACACTCTCATTCTACTCTTAATGCTTTAAGTAATTCACAAGTTCTGTTAAAAATCTCCCATGTTCCATTAAAAAAGATGACCTCACAGACATTAATTAATTTAATCTCACAAAACTCATTTGAAGTAAGGAAGAGCTATTGTCCCCATTTTTAAATAAGGAATGAAATACAAGGATAGTAATGACTTCATACAAAACCTACCAAAATCAGCAGTAAACTGCAGCCTCACACAAAACAACCCCATTCACTGCTTTGTTTTCTGATAGTCCTGATTGTCTCAAAGCTTCACCTCCCAAAATCAATACCTTACCTAAAAAAGTCAGCATTGATTTATTTCTGTAACATTATTTTTAAAGTTTTAAGTATGTTGGGTAAAAAAAATAATAAATGTAAAAAGCCTGAAACACCCCTAGGGCACTCACACACACACACACACACACACACAAAGAACCAAAACCACACACAAAACCAAAAACAAACATAGAACAAGTGAAAACTAGAAAAAAATCCTTCAGTTTTAAATAAATAGAAACATCATTTTTAAGGGCTGTCTTGGTATTTTAGCATCTGCACTGATTTTTGAAAATTTGTGGTTGATAATCACGGATTAACGTGCTTAACTTACCTTTGAAGTTGCTGTGAGTAGTTACATACCTTGACTAAGAATGTGCTACTTGTTCTGCAGAAGTGAGCATGGGCTGTCAAAAAAGGAGAATGATGAAGACTGTGATTGGAATCTGGGCTTAAGGACAACAGAACTCCTCACTTAGGTGGCTAAACAAAGTCTGAATTTTCTCTGGCATTAAATATTCAGTAGAGAGATTTAATTTTTCTGACATTCCAACACCTCTATCTGGAATAGAGAGATTAGGATGCTGAAACAGGGATGACTACCGAACAGGGATGACTATCAGCTGATGTGCATACCTAAGGCAGACTAAAGAAAAGGGAGATACTGGAGGGAAAAGGAAAAAAAAAAAAAAGAAAGAAGAAACAGCATGAATTTCTGTGCCCAAGACACATATCTTAAAATTGGGGTTAAATCCCAGTGAGAAAGAAGGATTTGGGACCTGAGAGTTTCTCTTCATGTGTTGACAAATGTATTCATCTGAGGAAAGGAACATCTGAGTTATCCAGATGTGGAACATGAATCAAAGAATCATAGAATTGTCAAAGTTGGAAGGAACTTTTGAGATCATCTAGTCCAACCACCAACCTAACTCAGATAAAACACAACAGACCATCACTAAATCATGTCACTGAGCACTGTGTCAACCTGTCTTTCAAATACCTCCAGGGATGGTGCCCCAGCCACTTCTCTGGGCAGCCCATTCCAATGTTTAATAACTTTCAGTGTAAAAATTTTCCAGCCACTCTTCCCCAAGAGCCTATAGCACTGCATGAGGTTGTCGTAAAGCTACACTTCCCCCTTACAGGAGGAGTGTGCTAACCACCAGTAAAAAGATGGGATTACTTCCTAGGGTTCCAGTGAAAGCCAGTTGTTGAGCATCCAATAATTCATAGCCCTTGAGTCCAGAAGGTGAGGAATAAAATAGTTTAACTTTTGAGGGGAAAAAAGAGGTTTTACGCTGTTCTAGTTCTTGCTCCTGTAACATTTTCGGTTAGATTCATCTGGCCAAACATCTAGTTCTAGTTAGGGCCTGGAAGGGCCTTTTATTCTCTCGGCTGACTACAAAGGGAGATGAGGGGGATAAATGCAGATGTAAAGCATTTCAGTGTAGACTCCCAGGGTTTGATTCAGTTGCCTACACATGGGCACATTTCAGACTGTCCCAGTGTCCTGCCTACTCTCCAGCTTCTCTGGTTTACAGGCAGGATACAAACCTAATTAACCTTCAGATGACCCATTCTCCCTTCTTCTGCAGTTCCTTTTATGTTTTTTTAATACTTTCATACTCCTAGAAGAGATGGAGGTCCTCCTCCTGCTCCAAGGCCAGTAATTGTGTTATACACGTTCCGAGGAAACAGACTCAAAACCTTATGGGTGAAGGAGGACAAGGAACACATCTTTAATTTCTTGAGACAGATTTTACACAATACACCACCTGTTACTTCAATTCAAAATAATGCAAACAAGGTAGTCTGTGAAGGACTAAGACTAGAAGTCCTTAGAGTTGGTTGGTTCTTTTCCTGTAGACAGGGGAGCAGGTCCCAAGCTGTGTCAAAACTATTAGCCAAAGATCCACATATGCAGTGGTGAAGCATTAGGTTTCATAAGACATTTTTAACTGAAATCTTGGGTGTCTGGGGAATCTTATATTCCTAAGAAGCACTGATAGGGTTTTCCCAAGTTGCTGTCGTGAGCTTAGGTTCATTAATGATAATTAAGGATCCTCCATGCTCTGCTGACTTTGAATATCTGATATTCATCTTCTATAGACGTTTGAAGAAGAAATTATGATTAAGCCTCTTTGAAAATTAGGTCTTCACGTTAGCAGGTTATCTGTCATAGTTGTAACTCTATTCCACTGAGATTGTGATTTACGGTTTTGATTCTTTTCTAGAGACTCTGAGTATTAGTGAGAAGTGATGCCTGTGCTATGAGCAAGAAGAAAAAAACACACTGAATCAAGATCTTAGAATCATAAGGCCATATTTGCTCTACTTTTCTGTAATAACTTCTGCAAACAGGCTGATAGGTTTATCTTCAAGCTAAGTAATTATAGACAGCCCAGACAAAATCAAGGTAAAAATACAAGACTCATCCTCCTTGGGAAATAACACTGTTCACACATTTGGTAAATAAGAGGATGATAGAATGAGATTTTTGGAGAAGTCACCTCATAAGATCCCAAAGAACAGTTCAGGGCAATGACGACCTCAAGGTTAGAATCCTAGATGTCCAGCTTTATAAAGTTCTCATCAAGGTATTGCAACGTTGCTCAGGAGGTAGATGGTAGCCATCTAAAATGAACTATGCTTTCTCAGAGTTTAACTTCAGGAAAAAATTCAGATTGAATGTCACCTAGTCATTTAATTGAATCAGAAATTAATTCCCTAGGGTCAGCTGAGATCGAAACATAAACCTGACTATAATCAGCATAACAATGTTAGCTGAAATTATGCCTCTGAATGATAGCACCTAATAAAAGTGTAGGGCAAAGTTTCCCTAAAGAGATATTAGAAAAATGTACTTCCTTTCCTATAGCCTTTGATATTGGGCAAGATGTTGTTTGCATATTTCAAAGTGAACTGTAAGACCATCTGATTTTCATACACATACCTGTCTATAACCTTCAGATTTCGTTACCCTTCTTGAGTAAACCTAAAATATCAGCAAAACAACAAAATTAAAAATTTAAAGATGGAATAAAATATGTACTGTTCCATATTGTGGAAATGTACAACATTATGTTTATCTTCAGAGATGGTGGGTTCATTAAAAGACACCAGAGAGATGTTGTGTTATAATATTTGTATAATTATCTGGCTTTTCCAACTTTTCTTGGAACTTCTGATTGTGGCCAGAGAGCACAAAGTAGGATATACCAGCAGACTGCTGATCTTTCAAAACAGATTCCTAAATTCTGCTAGAATTTATTCGAAAATAAAATCAATAAGATAATAAACAGTAGGATATTAAGATTACCCAACTTGGAAAGACTACATGGTGGAGGATGTGGATACCTCACTAGGGTATTATAATACTCTACATAAAACTGTTAAGTGTCCTGATCTGGGTGTGAAACTAGCAAAATCACATTAGATCTGCAGCAATAGCAACACATCACATGACCTGCAAGAGATATAAAGATTTTTATCCATTTAGAGGACAGTAGCAAACCTGAGGGCATCTCAGATAATATTTGACACCTGCATTTAGGAAACATAATGAAGCAATTGTATATTGACGAAGTGGCTTAATCTGTAAGTGAAATCCCACTTTCTTTTTCTCCTATATTTAGTAAAAATATTAAGGAAGATATTGTTGCACAATATCTAACACATCGTAATAGTTCTGCTAAATAATTCTGATTTGAACTAACTTCACTCCAGAAGCAAGGAGAATTCTCATTAGGAGTTAAATTAATTGATTTTATTTTCCCCATAAATTATTCTGATGACATTTTACACAACATTTAGAAAAAAAAAAAATTAAACTTTCCATTTAATTTCAAACACCTTGAGAAAGGTTATTACAGAGTGTTTGTCTTATCTTGTTAAATTGTAAACTTTTTGGCACATACTTTAAAATCTGTACTAGCAGCTAACAACCAGAAACTGTATTTTTATGTGCTTTTTTTCCAGATCCTAGTGCATTATGAATATAGTAACTATAAATAAATTGTTTATCAATAAATTAGAAATATTTATACATATAAAAAATCTGTAAGTAAATATAATAGAGCTACATTCTAAACATACTAATAAATGAGTATAGCAGTTAATAGGAAACATGGTTCATGCAAGCCACTCTTTTTTATCCTTCACCTTTAAATAAAGATCTTAACGTTTGTCTTAAAGATTTAAAGACAAGTACTTAGTATCTGTAGATGTTATGTCTCATATTTTATCATCATATCATTCTCCATCTGTTTTCTAAATAAAGAGAAGATCTTACGCAAAGCATAAATTTCTGCTGGTGAAAATGCAGCTAAAGCTTTATTTGCACATTGCTCAGTAGGATATTCATTTCATATGTCTCCCCTAAAAGATCCATTGCCAAAAAGCTCAGGAATGCTCCATGCAGGCAGAGCTTTGTGCTTCTCAGAAGCATTGATCTGGTTCAAAGCTAGTATTGGCAGAGTCTTTCTTCCTTTCAGACACAAGGCTGTCAGGAGTCTTGGTTGTGACCTTCCTTTGCCAGATATTTCCAATTCTCACGGTATTTTAGATGTTTCATTTGAGATAAACCCTCCTCTGCTAGGGTCTGTCTTTCCCTATTGACAACAGAGATAGATAAAGCGATTGGTTTTGGGTAGACTTGTGCTTTGCAGTACTCCAGACATGTATTTAAGTTAGGTGTTTAGATGGTCAATTCATATATACCAAATAGTCTGTTGTGGGGAAATCGTATCAATTCTGTGCATGGACTTTTCCTTCTCCAGATGATGATGGGAGAAACATGATTTTTATAAGCCCTGCTTTGAACAGGTTGGGACAGACAATCTGCAGAGACCCCTTCCAACCAAAATTATTTTGTGATTATATGTGGTAAATGAGTTAGTTCAACCCTAAAGATCACCTTTTTAACTCTTTTTGTTGCTGCGACTCTATGTTAAGTTGGTTAGTTCTATTACGATGAAACCTTAAATATGGACATCACATAAACTGCCTTATTTTACTTCAGAGTTACAAACATTCACCCCAGCAATGTGACTTTTGAAAAACAATTGACCATTTAGAAACTAGAAATTTCATAAACTAAGAAACATAACTGAAGTAGGGAAGACAACAGATTTTAAATACAGAATACAAATTAATGCACAATTCAAAATAAAAGCTTTTCTGTTATTGTCAGTAAATGATTTATTGCTAGCTATCAGTGAATTTGTCAAAAAAGTGTAAGATTTTGAAGACAACTTTCTGAACACTGAAGGAATGTAAAATATATATAAATCAGTTCCATAAATAATGCTTGTTATTCTATGCATGCTTTTATGTATCGATTCACTGGACCACATTATGTTACACAAACAGAAATACTAATGGGACTACGTTTGTCTCTGACTAACAATAATTTTCCTTCAGCTGTTGAATTTCTGTGAAATTATCCATTGCTTTATCCTCTAGCCTGAAGTATTAATCACAATTCCTTTCAGAAGAACTGCCAAGTTTATCAGTGCTTCTGTTTCAGAGCAGTAGGTAAGTAATATATTATTCTCCCTCTCCATCCATCAAGCCAACTCGTTTTGAAGTCAGAGTGGGAAAGTTAGCTAAATTAAATAAGGAATACGATAAATGTAGTTTTTCGTCCCTGCAAGCTGACACACCCTAACTACTGTTTTCTTCTATCTGTGACATAAAGATTCAAACAAGAGTTCAGGCACAGCTAACTATAGCCAGATTTTTCTTTTTCCTTCTTTTCTTTTCCTTTTTTTTTTTACTTGAACGCTGATAACTGTCTTTATGGAAAGCTTCTATATATAACTAGGGAGAAAAGGGCAATTAAGGAGAGACAGAAGATTCTCATCTAGTGTAAATTGTCCTAATTCCACTTATCTTGCCAGATATCACTTCTTTTATTCTTCATGTAGTTTAGTCTATATCTACACCTAATGTAAAAAATCAAAATATATTTAAGATACTTGAGAGCTCAGGTAAGTTCAGAATTATTATAAGAAATGAAATGAGAAAGATGTAATGAAGAAAAGGTCTATCTTTTCATCTAGGGTAAGATCCAAATATAGAGTAAGTTTTGAAAAAAAGGTATATACTCCTACAAAATTTCCAGGTCAGCTTATTCTGAGAAAAGGTCTCACATGAGCACTTCTGAGACATACAGACAAAAGAATGTACAACTCAGAAGTCAATTACAAAAGGAACTCAAATTCACATTGGATTTCTCGGCTTGAATGCTCCCAGTGACATGGTCAAACAACAATGTGCAGGCTTTGACCTGCATGAAAAATAGGGAGTTCAAATGAAGTCTAAATTGGGTGTCTTTAATAATGTCGCTCAAGCCTGATTAAACTTAGATGTAACTTATTCAAACAAGAATTATACTATGACTGATACACAAGGGATTACCATGTAATTTATGGCTTCACTGCAGGCCATTTGCAAGACCTTTAACAAGTCACCTCTCTGCCAGGGCAACTCTTTTTTTTGGAGTGTCCCAAAGCAAGACTGAAACCCCAATTCTCAGTCCCAAGAGATGATGAAAGCACTTTTTGTTGCGTTAGAAACAGAAGACACCCTCTGCAGTGCAAGAGATCCCAAACATTTATTCATCTGCTTGTGTCCAGCACTTAGGAGTACAAAAATAGAAGAGTCAGGTCTAGTAGACCCATGTCCCACCATGTCAAGTCCCATCAAAGAAACAGGAAGATTTCATTTCTCAGACTTTGCCTCCCAGGAAATCAAGAATCTGTTCTTCCAAAAAGGTTAGAAACTTTCTTCTCTACAATCAACCTACAGTGAGGGTAGTTGATATTAATTTGTTCTTGGGCCAACATCACCAACAGTTCATGCCCTGTCCCTGTAGTCCATTTCACCAATATGTGTGGTAACTGGAGATTGATTCACTTGCCCAACCTTCAATCATCCAGTGTCATCTGAGATGTCTGATGGTATCTGAAATATTTACAATGGGCTGAAAGATGCGTTTATCAGAGACCCATGCTGGACTGAGCTGGTGGAAGTTTAGGATACTCTAAGATATTGCAGAACCTGCACCTTCTCACATGCCGGTAACTGAATGAAATACCTCAGTGCTCAGCGACTATATTTATGTCCAAGATCAATGGACTACGTTGACTGGGAAGATTCAGCTGCTTGGACTCTGACATCAAGTGCTGCCTGAGATGTTCTGAGGAATCTGGGATATGAGGCAGATATCGCACTATGCTATGAAAGGCACATGCTCTTTTGGAGATACAGAAGTGAAGTAGCTGAAAATTTTCAGCACCTAAAAAAAACTGGATGCATCAGTAACTAAAACTTGTAGTGAATCTCTATTGACCATAGTGGGAGCTCAAACACCTGGTCCTTGTCTAGAATTGTGGATGTAGACAATGGGATACTCAGTTACCTGTACTCTAGACACTTTCTAACACAATGTACAATGTCCTAGTAAATCCTGTCTGGTATCCAGTTGCTGTTGAAGACAGACATGCATTTTAGAGGGCACTTGGTACCTATGATTGGTCAGATGAATCCCTCTACTAAATGCACACGTATTAATTGCAGATTAAATACCATGGTTTGCATTTATGCCCTCAGTGCATTTACAGATAGTCACCATATAATCATATTCACATTTAAGCTTTGGTACCAAAGCATGAGCTTTTCAGCCTTAGCTCCCCTTCGCAATCAGTGGAGAGAAACAGAGACCTCCAGAAAATTATGCATTTCACCCTGAGACAGAATTTTTGGATGTGTCACTGAGTCACTGTCTAGAGATACTTTCTCCAACAACTACAATGCTAGGTTTGACCAACGAGATCAGGTTCTTGGACATCTAGAAATAGATCAATATCAGTCTGTGCATTTGTGCAAGGTTTAACCAGGCTGGAAGTGCTAGAAGTGTAGTGCTACAAGAGTAGTAATGATAAATACATAAGTTTATGTCCTCTTTGTCCCTTTATGTGCCCTTTGACCAGCACAATTCACTGCAAACTTATCTCCAGGTCTTAATCTCTGGAACAAAATACAACAAGAGATAGTTCTTATTCTGGGTCACTGTGGATTTATGAAAGCAATGAAATGCCATTAGGGATCTTCAGCCACTCAGAGACACTTTCCTAACTGCCAGAGTTTTCTCCAGTTCACCACGAAGCCAGTGTTTTTTACTTCTCTCCTGATTGCAGCTCTCAGACAATCTCTTGCCTTATCCACAGGGAACCGTTCTTTTATCCTCGGATACTGTAGAGAATGAGTTGGCTTTTGACAAAGAACGTACGAAAAGTGAATTTTACAAAGCTGAAACGGAGTGGAATGTTCTGAATGCCTAAGTACAGCCTGTCCTGCTGCCTCTGAGACAGCACTGCAGACTGTTTCAGGCATGTGTTTCTTTGTTCTAAAAGAACTTGACAATCTTGAAGGACATTTTCAAGAACAAAAAGACCTTCATTACAAACTAAAAATGCTAGTAGGCAGGAGATGTGTTTTCTGGAGGAGGTAACTGGCACCTTTGTTATATTTCCTGACAATCTGACCTTAAACTGTAAAGGATTTGAATTCGTATTTAGGAAAAGCTATTGCAAAAAAAAAAAAAAAAAAGAAAAAAAAAAAAAATTCTCATCAGACTGACTAAACTCTTTTGTTTGATTTAAAATAGTTTTGTCTTTGTGGTCTGTTTCATATAAACATAAATTCATGGAAAATTTTCTTGAAAAGTCAAGCCACTATGGAATTTTTGAGTGGTGAACAAATGATTCACTCCTCAAAATTTTTGTGGCTTTGTTCAGACCTTTTCAATAGCTACACTACTGGATGCTGATAGTATCAAAATGCATCAGAGGTCAAAACCTGGCCAAATGCACCCTGCAATGGAAAAGGCCAGTTAAACTAGATGAAAGGAACTCATCTCCTGAAATTCCCCTAAAAAACTTCACTCAGGTGGAGAAAGGTTTGTGCAGGCAGATTTTCTCCTTAAAACTACTTGACATGACTNTTTAAAAAAAAAAATTAAAAAAAAAAAAAAAAAAAAAAAAGAGACAAACTTACATCTTGTTAGAATAATAATAGCATCTAGGTCCTATGCAATATTTTTTGGCATTTCATCTGAAAACTTTTTGCTGAAATAGCCAGTGCCTTCTCTCCACTTTACAAAAATAGAACTTAATCAAGCACAGGAAAATGGGAGATAAGGAAACACGAGATTCCCAAGGATGCTTGGTAAATAAGTACTGGAGCCAGAATGTGATGGGTTGACCTTGGCTGGCTTCCAGGTGCCCACCAAGTTGTTCTATCTGTCCTCCTCCATCAACAGGATGGATGGAGAAAATGCAGCAGAAAAGCATGTGGGTAAAAAAACAAAAACAGGGAGAACACTCGTCAGTCACCTTCACAGGCAAAACAGACTCAGGTTCTTCCTCACGTTCTATCCCTGCTCCAGCATGGGGTCCCCACCATGAGATACAGTCCTTCACAAACCTCTCCAGTGTGGGTCCTTCCCACAGGCTTCAGCTCTTCAAGAAACACTCCAGCATTGTTCCTTTTCCACAGGGTGCAGTCCTTCAGAAACAAACTACTCCAGTGTGAGTCTCCCTCCAGTTGTGGTTCCTACCCAAAAACCTGCTTCTGCATGGGCTTCTCTCCACAGGTTACAGTTCCGTCCAGGAGTCTTTTCTAGTGTGGGTTACTCATGGGTTATTCAGGGTACATCCACCTGCTGCAACATGGAGTCCTCCACGGGCTGCAGTGTGGATATCTGCTCCACTGAGGTCCTCTATGGGCTGCAGGGGGACAACCTGTCATCACAGGCTACATCTCTGCTCCAGCACCTGGAACACCTCCTCCTCCTCCTTCTCCACTGACCTTGGTGTCTGCAGGGCCATTTCTCATATTTTCTCACTCCTGTCTCACAGCTGTTGCACAGTATTTCTTTTTTATCCTTAAATACATTATCACAGAGATGCTACCAACATCACTGATTGGTTTAGGTTTGGGCAATGGTAGGTCCATCTTGGAGCAACCTGGAACTGGTTCTGTCCAACACGGGGGCAGCTCTTGTTGTCTTCTCACAGAAGCCATCCCTGCATCACTCCCGTCCCTCATCCCTGCCACCAAAACCTTGCCACGTAATCAAAATACATGGGATTAGACATCGAGTCCCAGGCTGGACCTGACTGAGAATGTTACCAAATCACCTCAAAAGAAGAATTGTGTATATTTGAAGACTTGTAGCAGTTTTGTTTCAGGTCTACTTTAAGCTAACAAAGATACAGTTGGTACAAGTCGTTTTTATGGCAGATTATACGTTTGTCTGCAAAGAGAAGCTCCTTCAAAATAAGGTGGACAAGAAGGTCACAGCGACCAAGTACTCCCTTCTACTTGCCTGTGGTCAAGTCTATGATAAGACATGAAAGAAAAGAGATTGCAAGAGAAATCCTTGAGACCCTCACACTACCAGTCCACCTCTCATGAGGTGACATGACCACAGTCTTGGCCCAGGACTCAACTATCATTAATTAAATTACTTTTTTATGTTTTGCTGCAAAGCAAGGTAGTCACTACTGCTACTCCTGTGGGCTGATGTCCCATGAACACCCTGGAAACCTAAACCAAAATGATCTATGCCTCAAGTGAAATTGGAGTTCATTTATTTGTACGTGCATTAGAGTTTATCAGTTTTGACAAAGATGTTGATCAAAACCACTGCCCAATTTCTGTGTAGTCAGTGCCAGAGATCCTAAGGGGTCAGTTTTCCCAGGTGTATTCGCTAACTTCTAGATATTCCAGCTGCATGGTCTTCTCAGGGCTGTTTTATTTTAACAAGTCCCACAAGCAGAACAGCAATACAGCTAAGTTCAGAACAAAGATGCTTAATTTCTCTCACCCCTGTTTAAGTCACTGGGGCTTGCTGATCTCTTCAGATCTATTCAGATCCACAGTTCCTCTGTTTGGTCCCTGTAAAAAGGGAAATCCACAGCTTGAATCCCTGTGATGACCATCCAGCTTGCTCAGCAGCAAGATTTCCATTTTGCTTCAGTTTGGTGGTAGTGTTTCCTCATCTTGCTCTCCAGCACATGTGTAACTCATAAAATTACCTTTTCCAGCCCAAATTCATTAAATTTAAGCCACAATAAAATAATTCAAGTTTCTAATTCACCTCTGAACTTTCAGAGCTGGACCTCAAATCTCAGCAGCTGCCTATCATGAACCACTCTTACATATTTCCCTCAGTGTAATCAATTTCAACCTCTGCCATGCTGGTTGTTGTAGCAATAGTCACTTTTTGTCATTTTCTATAAAGTGCAAATGCTACAGGCCCTTCAGACACTGTCTGCTCTACACACACGGTGAACCCACCTTTAAAAATGTTTCTCATAAATCTTTTCTGTCACCTCTGTTTTGCTAACATTAAATTGAAAAGAGGGGGAAGGGGAAGAAAAAGATTCTCTAAAAAGCTATTCTAGGTTTCGCTCTATAACAATTTATTTATTTTTTATTTTGCTTTATTTTATTTTTAACCATAAGCTATCTTTTTTACATTGAAAAGCCAAGTTATTATTTCCTGGAGGTTTACACTCAAAACCTCAGATTGTCAGTTCATTTAATGTCACTTTACTTTATGCTCCGTGCCAGTTTTAAGGCTCAGCAAGAATTGACAATGCAATCCTTTCACAGCATCAGCTGGCTGTGTTTTCTTTGACAGCAAGATTTCAAATCAAGGATTTAATAAACTAGTAGCTCTTCCAGTTAGCAGTGAAATGTTCTCAATTCCACCACTTAAAGAACATCAAAAAGACCACAGCTATACAGCAAAGATTATAGCTGTAGCTAAACCAGAAATGCAACTTATTTGCATGCACGGGGTCAACAGAGTTTGACTGTTAGAGAGGCAGAAGATGAAGAAATGTAATTTTGCTTAAAATAAATGTGCCTGTGAGTGCACATACGTCTTTAAGTCGACTATGCATACTGAGACACAGAAAGAAAGGACAGCAGATTGGAGATGATGCCTACAGTGGTTAAATTACTCATTTGTGGAAGTGTTAAGTAGGTGAAAGGCAGTCTCCTGAAGCTTGCTGCTTGAGTTAGCTGGGAAAAGGTGTTAACGCTCCCTCAGACGAGTGGCTTCAACTCCAAACCCTTCAGTCTGGAGGTTAACACTAAATTCCACCAAGATGCAGCCCTTTATACTGTTTACCATCCATTGACTGACCTGTCTGCTGTCCCCAGCTTCCTACGTCATGCTTCTGAGTTTGGCCTGGTGTTCACACACCCGGAGGAGAGGAAATGCAAAAAAAAACCTCCACCTGTGAAGCCTAGAGGGACCTTTAAAGTACTCAATGAAAAACATCTTGTATGTGTGCCTTTCTCTCCCTGCAGGGACATGCGGTTGCAGGTCCTGTAAGAAACATTATGAAGAAGGCAGACAAATGATGGACAAGAGCAGAAATTCTTCTTGCTGATCCACCAGCCATACTTCCAAGTTCCTTGTGTAAAGTCAACACTGATAATGTAGCGCTACAGAGATGCACATCTCCACCTGTTGCAGATGGATTGAGTTGGTGCCCAAGATTGTGGGTGTGTGTCTGAGGAAGGGGGTTTTATGTGTTTATTTGTACCTTTATTTTGGGAACTATGCTTTAGCCAGGTTGGTTTTTTTTTGAATTGCTGAATTGGGTTCACAGATCAAATGTATTGCCACTAAAATTTCCTGGAAAGAGGATTATTTCTGAGATGTTTCAAGGATCTTCCTTCCCTGAGCCCTTATTATCTCTTATGGAAGAGCTGATAATGATGACTTTTGCACTGAAGTAGCTTTTTCTTCTTTCTGCTCCCAGCCAGCTGGTGCAATCCAAAGCAGTATGGTATTAAATCTTCTTAGTGAGAAATTTTTACTCTTGACACCATTATCTCTCCATTTCTGCTCCATCTTGCAACTTATCCAAGCTGTGTTCACCTGCCTTTGGTTAGGAGGAATATGCTTCTTGGAAGCAAAGACCTTAACTGATTCTACTTAACTGAACCTACAGGACTATCCACATAACAACACTCACCAAAATTAATCTGAATTAGCTTTTTTAAGTGGATTAATTAAACTACTTTAAACTCCTGTGTGGACACCCTTGTTCAAAATTAAAGAGGCTTAATTCAATTTAGCTGAATTAACTTTCAAAGTAAATTAAGCCAAATTGAATTATAGCCATTCCAGTCCACACAGGGATTTAAATTCATATGTTGAGGGCTCCAGTCATGTTATTTGAGCAAACAGCTGTAATGAGTTGTTGCTGTCTCCCAGTTTTTCATTACCATCTCGTTACCAGAGGTTCCTAGTCCTACCATCAGAACCAGCAGAACAGAAGTTATGACTGACTTATTCACTGAAGTTCAGTCAGGCACCTTTGAAACTTTTCTTCATCAGCAACTTATCCAATATATCAGACTGCAAACTGAAGCAGATGAGACAGATGGACACATACCCTACCAGCTCTGCTAGAGAAGTGATTACATCCAATGGGGGAACAGGCAGAGTAGTAACATCTTACATCCTCTCTGTTCAGGTACTTGTAAATATTGATAAGATCTCACCTGATACGATCTCACCTGATAAGATCTCTAGACTTGGTTCAAAACCTTTCCAGAGAGTATGCTAGCATTTAATCACTCTGAGTAACAATGGGTCAGATTAGTTCTTAAGCTTGAGCTTGAGTCAAATCAGTACCTCCAGAAAGCTATTTACCCCATCCTAAAAGAACTCTCTGTGGTAGCTAGATTATATCCACCTCTTTCTCCTGAGAAAGAGCACACCTAAGCAAATAGCTTGGGTTAGACTCTAAACTTTTCCTTCGTTAACACTACATAGCAGCCTACCATGAGGGAATAGTTTGGTTTGCCAGTTCAGTTTGGGTTGATGTTCCAAACAACTAGTACAAAGTATTGGAAGAATAAAAAACTCTTTTAGTTTGAACTCCCTGCTGTGAATGGTCTAGGATACACAGTTTGTAATGAAAAACAGGTTTCCTTGCTCCTGTAAAACTCAGGAAGGATACCATTTATTTTATTATTATTTTTTTTTAACCCTCTAGCCTCTCCTATGGTAGCAAATCACTGACCTACCAACATCTGAAAGGCACTCTTTTAACAGTATTTGGCTGGCATCCATAACATAAACTGAAAGTATCACCAGCAAAAGTATAATTCAAAGGCTATGTGATTGCCGCTCATTATATACTGTGCAGTGTTGTTTCTATTTCCTGTCTGAGTAATTTATGTACATACCCAACAGTTCCCAAAGGGCAGATTTTGCAACGAGATAGACCATTTCAAAATTCAGCAGCCTTGAATATTAGACCACTGCAGGTTGAAACTCATATTTGCCATTTGTCCCAATAAATACTCAAGGATTCGGGTTTTTGGAGAAAAAAATGGTGCACTGGGAACTTAAGCTAAAATTCTCTTTGGAATTCCAATGAATATTTTGAGGGGAGAAAGGAGAGGGTAATTTCTTTCTAAACACTGATCACAAAGGTATAAAAATAAAAGGCAAAACCAAAACCCTGTTAGACAGAAGTGTAATTCTGTTGCCAGTCAAGTTGTTGACAAGTTTCTATTTCCTTCAATAAGTAAAACATCGCATGATATGTAGTCCTAGGGAAAGATATTAACAGTCCCTTTTGCCTGTTACAGTAAATTGCAGTTATTTTCTCCTAGACTCTTTGAGCTCAGTTCTGTTACACTACAAGCTGACTTAAGGATTGATCCAAAACCTATTTATGTCATCAAGGGTAAGATTTGCATCTCTTAACTTTAGCCAGGTAGAAGTTAGACACCTCATCTAAGCTAGTTACCCTAGGCTCCCAGCAGAGTCAATGGAGGGAAACCTTCTGAGGCAGATTCATTCTGTTTATCTTAGGAAACATGAATCACCTTAAGAGGAGCTCGTTGCTCTTCACTGACTATAAATGGAGCCATAGGGTGGCAGATTCAGGTTTAAGCAGTTCACTTGCAGACATTTAACTTAGGGCACACTTGCATTTCACCCTGGGAAGCTTCTATTTTCCTTCTCCAAGCTGCAGACCTGATCTTACATAACCTGAATAGCTCCACTTATTCCTTGCAAGGCACTTCAAATGTGGCAGCTCAGTCCTAGCCTTTATATTGAAATGTCTTCCTATTCAAATAACAGCTGTTTACAAGTAAGACACCTTCTAGGCCCAAGAACCAAACTTCATTGCCAGAACATCAGTTTCTATCTTTTGTCTATCCTCGATTTGTTTTTCCCATTCACTCACTCTCCTGATCTCCTACTTTCTCCAAGTTCTATGTGTTTGGACAAGCTGTTGTACTTGCTGATTGGCCAGCAGGCTGCTCTCTCTTCGAAAAAGACGTGATTTAAACTCTCTTTCCCATGGCGAGGGTACTGTTGGTTACCTTTCCCTTCTCCAGTCGTCAGTTTCTACTAAGTGTCCAAGCATCATGCCTTTGAGACCATCTGTCCTCTCAGGTCACTGTGGTTAAAATTGGAGGTGTCAGTACTGATGGGCAGGATATATTCCTTTAAACATTTACTAAACATTTACTTCCTTGCCACTGAGAAATCTGGTAAAAGTTCCAGTAAAGATCTACTTACAGAGGAAGGAAACACTTCTGGGTTTTTTTATTGGTACAATTCCCCTCTTTCCGTAGATGGTATAAGCTACACCAACAAACCCCACAATTCTAGAAAACTGTTCTCCTTTGCTGCTCCAGATGTTCCAGTTTCACCCTCAGTCCTATTCTGTGGGACAGTTACCTTAGCATATTTATTTTTTACCCACTAGGCATTTCTTTTTTTCCCCCGCCCCCCGGGAATGCCTTAGTTTGTTATGCCCTGAAACACAAAGTATTAACAGCCTTTTAGAGAGTGCCAACACATGGTGGAGGTAGCTACCTGCTCTGTTTTCCATAAAACGGGTGTTAATAGGCTCTAGAGGGGTCCCTCAGTAAAGAAACGGAGGAGTTCAAGCATTTATTGACTGGCTTGTATCTCGTAGAAATATTCGAGGTGGAACACAGGAGATGTGGAGAAAAGCCACACAAATGAGAAGCTACTAATGAAGTGTTTTTACAGTTGGAGTTCAATGTGTGAGCTTGTAAAAGCTGATTAACTATTATTGTTTTTTCATCTAACTGGTTTGATAATTTGTTGGTTAAATGGCTCAGCTGAGAAACCAGTGAGTGTCCTTGGAAACATGCTGGTGCAAGAGTTAAAGCCTCAAATCCCCATGGAGGGGGCAGGTTTATGTTGTGGATCCATGGTACACTTCTCTTTTAATAGGTGGAAGAAAGAAAGAGCTGAAAACTCATATCTAGTTCTTACAGGATTCTCTTGAGCCTATTCTCGTAATGAAAATTGAAATCCTCTTTTGATTATTTTTCATAATAAAAGCGATTAACAAGTTGGTACTCTTCTTTTTCTTCCTTCTTTCTTTCTCTTCCTTTTTCACTCTGTCTCTCTCTTTTTCTTCCACCTTCACTTAAGGACTCTGTTTAGAAGAGAATATTCTGGGCTTGATTAACAATTAACTCAAAACAGTTAACTATCACATTAGAGCAGCAGCAATAGAATAGGGGAGACTTTAAAAAGCAGGTTGGAAAAGCTGCAAGCCTCACTGTTCAAAACAAAGTTACTGGAAATCTGTAGTAAAGGATGGACAGGAAAAGATGAGGAAGTTTGTGTTTATTATACTTTTATGTTCTGTTTTTCCAAAATGAGTTCCCTCGTTCCCACTTCTGAATTCAAATATTGTAAAACCTGTTGGCTAACATAAGAACTGGGAATTTTATGACCTTATTGCAGACATATGTCTCTGAATGAAAAGGTCCCTGCAAATCCTACTGATTTTAGTCTGATGATGGTCTTGACTATCAGCAAAACTGAGTTAGATCTTGGGGGTAAACAATTACTCTGTTTAAATTATTAATGAACAACAAGACTGTATGTCAGGCATCCCGAAAAGGACTTGGCAGATGGATCGGGTGTAATAAACTCATCTCTAACAAACTGAAGAAATCAGACTCTTAAAAGATGGGCTGACTGAAAATCCTGATTCAAAAAAATACAAGTGTGTGAAAGGCTGGATGTCTTTTCAGAAAAAAAAAAAAAATATTTATGTTGTAGTGAAAAAAATCTCCCACAATATTTTGATTCAGAAAATGCCTGTGGGGCCCTAGTGGGGGTATCACCTTTTGAGTTTTGTATCTTCCTCCAGCATGGTTTGGATTTCCCAGTCAGATTGAATCTCTCATGGAGCTCTAAGATTTAGGACTTCAGGATATACCCACCGCCCCTTATTTTGAGAGAAGACCCTGGGTACCACAGGTCATACAGACCACAAAGGCATCCAAAATCCCAGGAGGAGGCACTACAACGTTTCTCGTCAAAATAAGCTGAATTTCACCCTGCTTTTGACTATTTGTCTGAATTATTAGTTTTATTCTTTTTCCATTTTCCAGCCAATTCTACTAAGAAAAAAATATCTGGAAAATTCATACAGCCATGTATGTTAACCATATGTTAACCAAATTCATATACTTTTTCAGATTTCATAAAAATGGGGGAGTGACTCCAGCATTTAGAGTGGGCAGAGTCACAGTCAGGTCTTAAGCTTTATTCTACATTTTTTTAAAACAACTCTTTCAGAAAAGAAAGTTAAAAACTTGAAAACAATAAAATAATTGCAAAATTTAATTTGGAATTGATTTCTGGAGGACTGTAATTCTTTCTGCAGGGTGAATTAAAACATTACATCACATTGCTCAAGGTTTTATTCAGTTTGATTTTGAGTATCTCTAAGGATGAACATTCCACAACCTCTCTGGTCCCAAGTTCCAGTGTCTGATAATTGTCTCTTCTTTTCTTTCTTCTTTTTTTTTTTNNTTTTTTTTTTTTTTTTTAATATGTGATTTTAATTTCATTTATTTCAACTTTAGTTTTTGTCTTGACTTTGTGCATCTCAGTTGAGAGTCTGGCTCTGTCATCTCTGCAAACTCCCATTAGGTAACTGAAGATAGGACAACAATTAGGTCAAGAAGGTTCCTTGACCTTCTCTTCTTAAGATGGAACAGACCTAGTCTCTTTAGCCTTGTACAAAATGTGCTTTAGTCTCCAACTACCTCAAAGACCTTCACTGGATGCACTCCAGTTTCACAATATAGGGCTTCCCATAAGCCAAATAGAGAGGAATAATCATTTCATTCAATTTGCTGCTACATTTCTGTTAATGTACCTATTATGAAGTTGGCCTCCATCACTGCTTACTCACTTTTAGCTTGTCATCCATCAAGCACCCTTTACCACAGAACTGTTACATAGCCACTAAATCCCCAGCCTATGAGATTTCATTAAATATCTCTGTTCTTGGTGCAGACTTTTAAGTTTGTGTTTGTTTAAATTCTTGAAGTTCTTGCCAGCTCATCCCTCCAGATTAATTCCTTCTCACTATTAGCCCTGCTCTCCAGGAGAGACATTTAAGTATGGATTCTCCACATTGAAGAATCACACGCTTTTCTGGTGTACAATTGTAAAAAAAATCATGAACGAAAAGGACCCTAGAGAAAAAATTTTTTAAAAGTAGCAACAACACACACTTTTACGTACTTTGAAACCCAGAAAAAATGAATCAAAGTGGGAGACAGCTGAGCCAGCAGAGAATGACATAACACGACTGACTGTAAGTTAAAGACAGACAAATTGAAATCAAAAAGGAGTCATGATTTTTGAGCACTGATATAAACAACCTGGATGACTGACTGAGTCTCCAGTTTTTGATGTCTTTAGATTAGATCCAATTGTCTCTCAATGTGAACTGTTTTAGCCAAACACAAATTACTGGTCTTGACACAGGGAAGAGTGGATGAAACACAATGGCTTGCAGTATGCAGGATGAGAAACTGAATTATCTAATGGACTCTCCCAGGTTAAAGCTTCTGAATTTATGAATAATGTCTGGGACAAATTTGTTGCTGAAATGATACAGATGTCTATAATGATCCCTGCTCATTCTATTGTGTAGCTGCTTTTTCTTGCCAAATGTAAAAGCATAATGTTTCCAGAAAAATGGGCACTGAGGCACGTATCATTCCAGGAATTTTTGTTCCAACAGGACTGACAATATAAAATCTGCATTAAATTCAATACAATGGATGTGGACACATGCAGGGTAAATAGACAGATTTCTAGGACCGAGAGATCCTTCTCAGTGGAGCTTCTCCGCAGCCAGTCAGACCCCAGCCCTCATGTATGCAGAGTTTATTGATACCACATATAAGACGTCAGATTTGACCTTCTGGACGGTATGAAATTCCTATGGGGCTGTTTCTCTGGCTTGTCTAAACCCCTCTGCATGGTAGCCCTCTAGTATATTTGTTCTCCTCAGTTTGGTGTCATCCACAAACTCAACGATGTGTTTCCTCTTCAGGTCATAGCTAAAGATGCTGGGATAAATCTTCAGGCAGAGTAGAAACTGTTCAGCACTATATTTTCAGCCTGTTCTAGCCAGTTTCTCACCTATTTAATCCACCCACAATATGGTCCAGAACCATACAGCAACCTACAGTGAATTTTCACATTCAGCCTAGTACTTAGTATTTTACCTGAAGAGCAGGTGTACAGGAATTTAAACCAACTCATTTTAACAGCTCTTGTACTAATTCCACTTTTCTCCTTCATGGTGATTGCTTTTCTTTCTTAAGTCACGTTTATGTAAAATGTTGTTCCTATTGCAAACAGAACCTACTTTTACAGTTCAAATGAAGTGTTCTGTTTTCAGCCTGAGCTTTTTCCTAGCAGAAGCCCAAGGATTTCACCCAATATTGCTACAGAGCCTTCAAATTTATCAGGGTGAAGTTAGACAATTGCTGCCCCAGTATTACTGTGCTCCACAACAGAAATTCAGTGCCCCTAAAAACAGAGGAACCAGGCACTCACATCATGTCTTTGTGTTACAAGCCATGTTGTAAATAGAACAAAAAAAAAGATGTGTAAAATCTTTGATGATTCCTACTTTTACAGCAATTAATTAAAAAAAAAAAAAAAAAAAGTTCCTGAAACATGTACCACCACCAGATAATCAAGAGTGAGAAAGAGAGAGAGGGGGAGAGGGAGAGAGAAAAAGCTGGCTCCATGCAGGGTCTTTTTGCTTACAGCTATGAGACAGTGCTGCACTTTCTCCTAATAACCTTGACCTGCTTTTCCTGGCTCAGCAGTAGCATCTGTGTCACATCGGCTTAGCATCTGTTTATCAATCTAACAGCACAAACCTGATTCCTGCTCCTATTCTCTTTAGTGCCCACAATTTTAAAATGACTGAATTAAACCAGCAAAATTCAGGAAGCACAAGACTCAGAGATGGGAACTGTTCTATGGAAGGAAAAGAAAGGGGAGGAAAAAAGGGGAAACAAGGAAGCAAGGAAGAGGAAACCATGTGTAGAAGCTCCATTTATTTATTGTCTGTGGATTAAAAAAAGAGAAATTTTAAATGAGAATTATCACCACTAAAGTCTCTTGTGCAACATTCAGGGTCACAGGCTTTCAAAACAGAGAAGTTAGGAATCATCTCAGACTTTTCCATGGATCTTAAGGAAAGACAAGGTAAATTCAATGAGGTAATAAATTGCAATCTGCCTGCAGTCTCTGCTTCCAAGTAAAACAGTGAAACAACAGTGATTGGGATTTACTGCAGAACTTTTATAAGCAGGTTGAAAGACAAGCTTGTCTCTGTGGTTTACTTTTCCCCTTTTGCTATCACTACTGTATTCTTTCCGGTTTTGAGATGTGTCTGATCATACAGACAGTCCTGATTTTGAGGTACTTCTTTCCATATTTAATGCTGCCCTGAGAAGATGTGGATTACGCCCACACACTTAAACCATTCAGAAGTCCTATATTGCAGGATAGCTTCTGCTGCTTGGAAAGGCACAGTCGTGTCCATCTAGAGTAGCCACCCCATATGAAACAGCTCCTGACACCAGAGCTGTTTCAGAAGATAGGAGAGCTGTCAGCTGGGGAGTTCAGTTCCACACATGTAGGCAAAACCTGAGGTCTTAAAAAGGCCAGTATCATTATTTATTCTTTATCATGGTCTTGCTCAGAGCAGAATGACATCAGAGCTCTACTGTGCTGTGTAGACTCAGCACAGCATTTAGCTTCCAATCCCCAACCTACACATAAACTAAGACCACAGGGAAAAAAAGACCTGGATGAATTCTCTGGTCTGCTGGACACTGCTTCATGAGTCTGAGGTATTGCAGGCTTGAGTAAAGGTTTCATGAGTTTGTAAGTTACAAAACAAAATAGCAAAAGAGACATCCCTCAAATTGATAAAAATGCACACCATCTGCCATATCAACACAAATAGCCAGGGCTTGGGGTTTTGCCTCCTGTTCAAAAGAAAGATGTTTTCCATCATCACTCAGAGATAACTGAGTCCACTAATACTGCACTAGAAAATTTATTGGGTACTGATTTTGACAAGTATTCCACCCAGAGACACATCGAGCATCCATCTACTGAAGCATTCTAAATTATCCTCTGGAGATCTCCCATACTTGCTTGCCCTGAGAACTCTAAGATCAAAGGCCAAGATCTGACAGTGGTGTGGCAGAACGCCAGTGGCATTGTAAGAGGTCCTTTTATGATAACATATATACACATCATTATTTACCCTTCCTTCAAAATATATTAATGGAGACTTTAGACTACATCTACACTAATACAAGTCAAGCTGCTCCACCAGATTTTGTCCCTACCTCCATGATTTGGTGACTGTAAATCAGAGGGGAATGTAGATGGAAAGAAGGGACTCACTGCAGTTACACAAACTACCAGCTATCAAAACCATATGACTAGATCTCAGTGTGAGGTAAATACATGATTTACAGGCTAATTCACTGCTCAGGCCACCTCCAGTGAACTTAGATTAGTCAAGAGATGAGTTTGAAAGAGAAAACATATGCAAACAATTGCTGAACCTCCAGAGGAGGTTTCTTCTACAGGGAAGCAAAAGACAAAATGATTTGGAGCATACATCTGTGGAGGAGCAGACAGCTAACGCAAAGTTTCATCCAACTTTCAGTTACTTATTTCAGAGTTCTTTCTAATCCACGCAGGAATGATATGAACTTGAAATCTGAGCCCCTTTTGCCTTTTTAGTTTTAACAGCTTTTCACTTTCTCCATGTTACTTCTTTTATCTGAGAGCAGTGCCAGAAATTCATAGGAAAACGCATGCAATGTCATCAGGGTTGTAGGATTTCACCTATATTTCATGAAGGAAAGCTTTATCGCCCCAGGGTTACTCAAAATCTTTCCCTGACTCCTTTTTTTTCAAAAGCTGGGCTTGATTTGCATTGGTAGCTGGCCAGACTTCATTTTAGGGTCCCTCACGCCTCAGGCTGAAGGCAGAAAGTGCAAGAGGTGAACAACAGGTTGGGTTTGAGATCTGGTTTTTATGGAAACCTGGGCTTCATCACTACAGGATCACATTTATATACAAAATAGGATATAGTTTTAAAAGCAGGATAGCTGAACTCAAGACTAGAGCTAACTTTTATCCAGAAGACTTTTTGGAGCTGTCAAGAGGTTGTTAAAACAAGAGTAAAATCAGCAGGGAGGTGTGAAAAGGCAACCAGGATATGGATATAGGGAACTTTATTCCACTGTTAACAAACTCAAGAGTTAAGACAGAGTGTGTGACAATACAAAAAGGCAGTCTCTTCTCTTTTCTTTTTCTTTTTTTTTTTTTTCTTTTTTTCTTTCTTTAATATCTGTACCAGGGATCTAGGTAAGGTGGCAACAGCTCTCACCAAGCTGCAGCACTGTAATATAACTGAAACTTAGGAAGATAGTTGTCCTGAATATTAAGGTCTCTGGTTGTCACCTGTTTAGGAAGGGGCCAACAAACAAGAGAAGGTGCATGGGTACATAATGGAGGTTTTTATTACTGAAGATATTCCTAGCTATAAGTGCATAAGGAGATGGGGTTCACACAACAGTCCTACATATCTTATCTGTGCATTTGTCCTCCTCTTCCCTAATAGGTTATGAAATCCTTAGCTAAAAAATCTATTTTAACAAAGAGGTATCAAGAGGAGAAAAAGAAGAGGCAGTTTGCTACACATGGCTGTGAAGGCCACTTAAAATATACCCAAATTAAGTCAAATTCGGCAAATACTGTCTGAGAAGATAGACAAGCTGGAGAATAACAAGAATCAGGTACTGGGACAAAGCTGGGATTGATATGTGCAAGGATAGTATCCTGGGGAGGAGCCAGAATCCATTTAGAATGGATGTTGTGATCCTACCAAAAGTTTATAAATTCAGGATCTCAACTGACTATTGATCATGCAAGTATGTTCTGTCTGCACATCTATATCTGCTGTCTTATAAAGTCTGGCTGAGGTATTTGAGAAAGCAGGAGATGTCACAGATCAGTGAATCAAACAGTCTGAGTTAATCCCTGAGCAACTATCCGTAATGAAAAAAAAAAGCCAGAAGAAAATATCTTTTTAATAGGGGACTTCAATCTGGGAGAAGCATGCAGCCAGCAGTAAACTTCTCTTCAGATTTAAGAAAAATATAAAGATGAATTAATTATGGGCTGGCAGTTGGTGGTAGCCTAGGGACCAACTGTTATTATCAGATTGCGCTCCATACAGACAGAGGACAGGACCAACCAATAATAAATACAGTTGACACTCAAAAATAATTAATTTCTCAAAACTGGAAAATCAGAATGAGTTTTAATAGATAGGAAAATGAGAATGAAGGTTGGGATTGTTTTTTTTAAGAGGATTTTATGAAGCTATGAGTCCAACTTTGGGTAAAAGTAAAACTTTGTTCAAAGGCAAAGCAAATGCACTAATTAGAAATAAGAATGCAACATGTGACGACGGGAAAGAAAGGGACCTTAACACACACAGCAATATAAATTAAACATTATAAAGTGTAGAAAATTGATAAGGGAAGCTAAAGACATCAAAGAAAATCCCATGGTTAGGAAGATTAATGACAATGAACTTAATTTTTAGGAATAATTAGGAACAAAATAAATCCTACAAATAGCACAAGACCATTTAGTAATGGAAACTGCAAAACTGTTTAAGCCGTACAGTGTAGGGTCAGGTCTCCATACGTTTCTGTTTATCTAAAAAGGCTTGAACAATTTGCATCCACAAAGAATGCACACACTGAGGAGTGCTCTGTATCCTGCAATTTTAAAATTCATTATTAAATTAGTCTTTTGGCAACTTTTCTAGTATTTTTTCTAGGGTCAACTTCAAAGTAATCAGTCTATCCTCCTTGTCAGTTCATTTATCTCTGTTTTTAAATATATTGATATGACCCCAGCATATTTTCTTTGTCTAGAATTTCTTTGTTATGCCAATATTATTAAAAATTAGCATCAGCAGTTGACTCTGTGATGAAGTTACAAGGCCAGTTGATAGACTGTGTAGGCAACCTAATATATCTGAAGGCATCTAAGATTATTACCACATATTCTAACACCCACCAAAAAAACAAACAAACAAACAAACAAACAAACAAAAAAACACACAAAAAACCACTCTGAATCTGAACTTTAAGGAAATTTCATAACAAGTAAGCAAGCATTCAATGGAAGAAAAATTGAACAAATATTTAAAAAATAGGCTTCATAGAGCAAAAATTACTGAATAAAGGATCTTTCAGATTAGTTTTGCAAGGAAAAAAAGGCTACTCAAAATTACGCAGTCTGAAAATAAATATTAAATGAATGCCATTAAAATATGTTAAAATCGACACAGAAAGGCACAAAATAATAGGACCAAGCAACCAGACTGGATAACCTGAATATCTCAATAATCGAAGTTAAAAAAAAGATACATCACAGTACTTTTGCAAGGAAATGTGTGAACAAGGAGTGAGGGTATATCTAAAGAGTGGTGTCTATATCCCAGCAAGTAGAGACTGTGAAAAGGAACTAGTGTGATGTTGAAGCAGGAAAAAGGGCATTGGCAAAATGTTTAGGCAAACAGAATTTATAAGAGAGTGAGAAAACGTTGAACGCAGTAGTCTGTGAAATACCAAACCTTAGTCTGGGTGATCTAATGGACCCTTCTGGCCTAAACTGTGAATGCTGATGAGACTTATTTCATCTGAACAGATTTTTCTGTTCCCTGTTAGACATTCTGGGATGTTATTGCCAAATGCAGTGAAATATGTACTGTTTCATAGCAGTATGGGTTTTCTGAGCTAGAAGGGACCATTATGGTCTGACCTCATGTATAACGGGGCTACTCTAGCTATTTTGCAGACTGTGGCCCAAACTATGTTGCTGAACCTGCTAGGTAAGAACATGAACATGCCATTCAGGAAATCTGAATGTGATCTTTGACTGCTAAACAAATAAATTAGCCAGAAGTTCATAAACAAAGATTCAATACCTCAAGAAAATGCTTCTTTTCTACCCCTGTTGATGTGGATAACTGCCGAATCTCCAACTCTGTCTATAGGATGGACTAGCCCTAGGTAATATAAATTACAATGGAAATTATTCCAGTGTTTCACAACAGTTTTTTACCAAATGGCTCTTGTATCAAATCAAAACCTTTTGCACAGCCAAAGTACTTTTTTTTTTACAAAGGGTGCTAGAGTGGGGTCCTACCTAACTAGTTTAATCCTATGCTTTTAGTTATCCCTTAGTTTAACCCAATGAAATTGCAAGTAATTTTAGAACTTTCCCATCATCATCCACATTCCCCATATGACCAGCACTTAGAGGATGCTTTTGAAGCCTTTGAAAGGAAGACCTTTTTTTTGCCCTAAATGGACATTTGACATCATTTGAGTTTCTTCTTAGACAGATACAGCAACACACACATGCCCAGGCACACTCACAAAAAAAAAAAAAAAAAAAAAGAACAACTTATGAAGAAGGAAAGGCACAGACAATTGGTTTTGTATTTTTTTTCTGAACTGGCATCACCATATTTTGTCTGGGTTGATACGATGAGCAAAACATGATCTTCCAAGGGTAGCTTTCAAGTTCAGAACACTGTCTTTTGCAATCTAATTTGTGTCTGATCCAAGAACAGGATAGTTTCATAAAAACTTTTTTCTGACTCCATGTTTGAATAGTCTCAAACCTGACCTACTCATGCCATAAATTAGAGTGTCCCCAAAGCTACTCCAATTTGCATCACTGTACTTGTACAACAAGGAACCTGTTCTAGAACCAAAGAAAGTGTGGTTTGAAGGAATGTCCCAGATAATGTTATTTTACTTATGCTCTTGACACCAAAGAGTGGTTTATACAGGAACTACTAAGCTTGCTCTTCACCATCTGGAGATTTACCCACGCAGAAGAAATTCCCAAGGGGATGGTTAAACTTGTTTTCCAACTGTGAAACAGCCTCAGCAAAGACCAACATCTGGTCAAGTATCCTGTCAAGGACCTATGCTCACTGTGCATAATAAATATGGCTCACTAGTATTCTTGGTTTATTTTCTTTTGTCGCTAGAGATCATAAGGGGAAAAAAGCAGCAGATAGAGAGGAGAAAGGCAGGCAAAAATAATGTAGTAAAAAATGTAACTATTTTCAGAAACGTCAAGTTTAAAATGGCATAATCTTCCTTCAGAACACAGAGCAGCAACATCTTCTAGAAGACCGATGGCTTTGTCCTAGAGTCACTAGTTAATGTTCATGACTCTGTTGTGTTATCTCCCACTGGCAAACTGCAGCCCACCACAAATACTGTGAATTGTTCTTAGATTTTTCATACCTGAGATTCCCTTCATTTCATGACAGAATGGAACAAATCTGTTCATCCTTTCTTGCATTTCCAGTCACCCATTCTCATCTGCTAGAAAAACCACTCCATCTCAACAAGCTTTAGGAGCCAGCCTTAGTCATCTTACGTCCGATCCACAAACAGTACTGACTGAAAAATCTCATAATTTCTTATATTTTTGTTATCCACAGCTCCCTCTGATCTGTGTCAGATAAGGTTTTATCACACTGATAGTCTGCAGTACTTGTAGATCAGACCACAATGAGCCCAGCTGAGCATGCTATACTTTATGCTTGTCTCCAGCCAATTTAGTACTTCTGACATGATGAACTGACACATCCCAAGCTCTGAAGAAGCATCTTTTCCATCCTATCTTTTTATGTGGCAAGATCTGATTGTTCAAATAACTTGCTCCTCCCTTTCTTTTCCAGTCTCCTTTTGATGGACAACCTCTAACTTACTGTTTCCTTTCCACAAAAGAAATTTTCCAGGTACTTCTTTTCCCTTCCACCCAGACATCTTTCATGGTGGCTCATTAGCAATATATTTCTCAGCTCCAAAGCTTAATCCATCATTCACTTTTTACCCATCACCTATTTTTCCTGTTTGTTACCTGACACCTTCCCAACCCTCCAACATCCCCAGCCACTCTTCACACCTTTAGGGAACATAGCACTCTTCTTTTCCCAACTCCCTTAAATCCATCTTCATTCAGATTATTCCTATGGTGCAACACCTGAAAAGTGACTGCGACTGTCTTTTGTGACTTGAACTTGATTTTCAATAACCTTACCGGTCTTCCAACACTTCTTCATTTTTTCTCCATCAGCCCTTTCACTGTTAAAAATTCCTGTCTGTTTCTAACATCCAGTGCTATCAGTATCTTCTATTTTCTCTTTTTGGTATTACTAGATAGACTTGTGCATTTTCTTATTATTATTGCTGGGTATTGTTATTTCTCTGAGAAATTTTTATGACAATAACATGGGCCGAAAGAAGGTTTTGCCCCTTTTTACTTTTAATAACCCCATACTTGGCAAATACCTGGGGTTTTGTTTTTCCTCTAATGGGGTATTTATTCCTTTGAGATGCTGGTCAGCTAGGAGAATATTTATGTGGTAATAAAAAACTTTAACAGAAGGTTGTTTGGATCTAATAGTCTCAGGTATTTCAACACATCTTTGCTTGTCATGTGTCATGCTGAATTACATCGTGGCCTGCATGTGACAGCAGCCCATATTGTGACCCATGTAATATAGTTTGAAATGTAATGTAGTGGGAGGGGGGTTTAAAGGGAAAAACCACTCATTCCTCTGGGATAAAAGCCATAGATTCAGAAAGAAAGCAACTTTAAACTGTCGGGGAACTGAAAAAGATTAAATGACAGCTTAGCAACAAGCTTACAAAGAAATCTGCAATAATAGATTAAATGATACCTGTAACACAGTACATTAATATTAATAACTTTCATTAATATTTTTCAGCTTTACAGCACAGATCATTTTTCGTCTGAGTCATCAAGACACTCCTAAATGTTAATCTGTCAATTCACGCTTGGCAAATAACAAATGGCTTATCATTAAGTACAAATACAGAAAGGTAAATAAACATTCAGAGAGGATAAATGGCTGGCTGGGAGACAGGGACAGAGCCATGGAGAGAAATCAGGTGTTCTGATTCTCAGGACTGAGCTTTAGCCTTTTGGTAAAATCCCTTTCCACCAATCATGCCTTTATACTGAAATATCTTGGCTTCAGAAAATACTTTTTTCTTTACTGAATATTATAGTTGTATTAAGGAGGAAAAGAGAGAGAGAATACAACAGATTTCCATTTGAAGTAAAGGAATGGAAAAGTCCTTCTGTTCTAACAGAGGATCTGATTCTCTGGGGAAATTATGCCATTTTCCCAGATGAGGTGGGGAGGGGGAGAAGAAATAAAAAAAAAAAAAAACAAACCTGTTTTTTTCTGGCAGAAATGGTGAAATTTCACCCTTCAGCAATTTGGTGAAAACTGATAGCTGTGGACACTTCTCAGCCTGGGTAGCACAGCAGAAGACTGTACCATGCGAACTGGCAGATGCAAAGAGAGAGAGAGAAAAAATAAAAATTAGCATTTTAAAACTGTGCACCAGGCTGTCCAGCTCAGTTAATCTGCTCTGCAATCCTCCCTGCTCACACAGGGCTGGTGTAAACTCAGAGAGGAGAGAACTGTGCTCATTTTTGCCAGCTGAGAATCCAACACATGATAAAACAGATCGTTATGAACCACTGGTGAAGGGGCTGCACTGGGGGAATACGTTCTTTAATGCTCAATCACAGCCCTTCTTTCCTGCATGAAACATGAACAGGTATCATAGAATCATAGAAATGTCTAGGTTAGAAGGGACTTTTCTGATCTGGTCCAACCATCAACCTGACACTGACAAAAACCATCACTAAACCATATCCCTCAGCACCACATCTACACACCTCTTAAATGCTTCCAGAGATGATGACTCCACCACGTCGCTAGGCAGCCTGTTCCGATGATTGATAACCCTCTCAGTGCAGAAAGTTCTCCTAATATCTAACCTAAACCTCTCCAGGCACAACTTGAGGCCATTTACTCCTGTCATACTGCCTGTTCCCTGGGAAAGAAGATCAACTTCACCCTCTCTATAACCTCCTTTCAGGCAGAGAGTGATAAGGTCTCCCCTCAGCCTCCTTTTCTCCAGGCTGAACAATCCCCATTCAGCCAACCTCAGAAGACTTGTTGTCTAGTCCCTTCACCAGTAACACAAACTATCCCCTCAATCACAACACAGGTCAGACCAACTAAGTCTAGCTCATTTTTGGAGCTGCACATGGAAGCAAAGCCATGATACAGCTTTGAGAAGAAAACACAGGCCAAGTCACAAAGGAGGACAATATGTGCATGCTCTACTTTGAAAAAAATCAACACTGGAAAATCAGTTCAATTTTAAAACTGAAAAAATGTTACTGACAGCTTGCCATCAGAAAAGGTCATTGCATAGATCAAGAAGCTTCAAGTGGACAAATCTATATTGATCAGACTTCTTTTTCCTTTGACTGTTATGATGCATTAAAAAGATGAACGCTATTAACAGTTAATTATTACATCAAAATTACTATATAATGACATATACTACTTTCAAAGCAGAGCTTGCAATTTGAATTGCTAATACAAATATCCATTTTTTGGGGAGTCCTTACCTCTACCTAGTGGAAGGCCACTGTATCAGAAAAGGGGTAACCATTTCCCAAAGCAACAATGACTTGTCAGGGAAGGACAAGACTCTGAACAATGTTTAATTCACCATTTAGTACATCTCAATGGGTGCCCCAAAAGGAAATGCTGCTTTTGGTGATGTGTTGCTGTGTGAAGCACCCCAGAATATAAGTAATATAACAGGAGAAACAGGGTTAACATTCAGGAATACAGTAATGTCAAATATGAGCAAACACTTGAATATCCGTTTGAATAATGAATAGTGAAACTTTACCATAGAGAATTCCATAGGAAGCTAGAATAGTAACTGATTACAATATTTACTAGTCTCATATAGCCTAGTGCTGTTTGAGGTGCCCCAGAGTACCTGAGACAACCTGACAGATATGTCCCAGGATCTCCAGGAGACCAGTGCCCAACTGGGCTGGCAGCTGGAAACCGAGCGGGAAACCTAGGGTATCTCCGATGACACTGAAGATTTCAGTTTAGGAACACAAATTAAGCCTCCTGTTTCTCTCCATTGACTATAAAGGGAACTGGAGGAAACTGGTTCCAATACAGACACTTATGGATCTATTCAGTCACTCGCACATAGGCATCTTGTGACATCTGAGACCTCATAGGTTCCCCCCCTGGCCTCCAGCTGCCACTCCAGAAGGCTGCTGGTTTCCATCAGTCCTATGTCATATCTGTCAGTGTTGTGCAGATGTCTTGGATATCCCAAAGTACCTCGGATGGCACGAGAAGCCTATGTTAAGGCAACTAAAGTGTGCTACTATAATAAGATTCAGCTTCAGATTTAGACAAAGCTCCAGATTTAGTTATTAAACGCAGGCTTCTAGTGACGTTTGAGATGCTTCAACATTCCTGAGACATATGCACAACACTGGCAGATGTGACAGCAGCCTTACAGGAGACCCACAAGGTTTGGAGCAGAAACTGGAGGGCAAATGGAAAACCTTACAGCGTATGCAGACAACTGAATATTTTCCAAAGTCATCACAGCCAACAGTCCAGTTGACTGTCCAGATGATCGAATGGAGGTGTCTGCTCCAGGATGAGTTTGCTACCTGCCCAAGTTCTGTTGGTTGTATTGATAAGATCTCCCTTGACTTAACTGGAACTTCAGTGAAGGAGTGAGTATATCTTTTTTTTATTATTATTTTTTTTATTAAGGAACAGATTTTCTTTCAGAAACAGAAACCTTTCTGAAGAAGGTTTCATCCTAAGGTTCCCACTGTTTCCATTGGTCTCTCAGGGATACATAAATAATATGGGAAGAAATTATGTGTTTTCTCAGTCCAGCTCAGACGTGGACTTCTCCCTAAGACCTCTGTTGCAGATTCAGACAGTAAAGATTTAACTGAGCTATTAAAGTCTTTGGCAGCAATTTAAATCTCCAAGTCTAGAGCTCAGCAGAGGTATCTTTTCTAGCAGATTCCGCACATCACACTTTACGCTTCTGTCGTTAATGTTGAGTCAAAGCAAGGTAGTTCTTCAGTGTATCTACAATAGACTGAAGGTGTTGCTTTGAGAAAAAGGGTGTGAAAAGTAGTGTAAACATACTCTATAGCCTGGTAAAAGGTTATTCTCCCTGGGAGTTTAGGAAATGTCATGTTCTGCTGAACATCAGTGCTTTTCAAAGCTTTCTGCCTCTGCCCTTAATAGGCAGGATGTCTGTGTCGATGTTTCTGCAGAGGATAAAGTTGGGACAGATTTAATATTAATATAACTTCCTACTCAAGTCACTAATCTTGCTGAAGTGATTTTTTTTAGATTTGGAAAATGTTGGCTATGACTTCAAAGCCATTCCTGTCTGGCCTCGAATACTCAATTTGTCCTCTTTGCCTTGTCACAACATTACATGATAAACATCAGGAGATACCACGGCCCACGGTAGGAGGGTCCAGACATAACTGGCCAGGAAGGCTGATGGGATTTGTAGGCAGGTTGTGTAAATGGGAAATTTGGTCTCCAGGAACTGAGCTTTCGTAGCACATGAGGCTAATAACTCCTTTAAGATCTCAATCTGCACATATGTAGCCAATGAGATTTCATTATTGAGTAAAAGACTTGCTTTGAAATTCCATCTACCCTGTCTTTTTTCTTCCTTCACAGCATTTTCAGGGGTAACACAATAGCCAAGTAATGCAATAATAACAAAAATAACTCTAACAAGCTACGCTTGATTCCACTGCAGAGCAGCCTAAAAGGGCAATCTTTTCTTTCTTTTAATAATGCTTTTATTGCACAAATTTAACAGAATTATGCCCTAATTATAGTGGATTTTTTTTATTTTTTTTCTTTATTTGCCACTGGGAGGAAATACAGCAGATGAAGCTGTTTGAGAGTACATGGTTCATACAGCTGTATTAAATGCTTCCAACTGCTGTCTTTATGGTTGTTAACAAGTCAGGACCAGACATGCATGCATTTTCTGAGTGCCTTTGAGGATGGCATGGATTATACTTGTATGTTTATTAGAGCTGCTCAACTCATTCACTGAGAAATAGTGTCTGACCACGCTTTCAGAACTACCGTCTGTAAAGCAATGAGAAATAAATAGATCCCTAGAGACAGACAAATCACATTGTGCATAACTTGGGGTCTAAAAGTTAGTTGTCTGTATCCAGTCTAGATCACTTAATGCTTCTTTGGAATCAACACAGGAAAATTAACAGTTCCTGATAGGGTTCCTTTCTCCCAAAAGGAGACATGTAGAGTAGGTCACCAGATGGACTCTCAGAAGATCTCTATTTCTTTCCATCAATTTTAAAGAGAGCCTGAGGTGAGTATTTCACAGATAGAAATCTAATTTTTAGGCATGTAAATTTGGGTAAGATGAATCCTATACCAAAATTTTAATTCTTTTAGGATATTGAGAAAAACTGAACAAATTCAATGGGAAACCTTACACATTCTTTAGCAGGCAGGACAAAAAAAAAAAAAAAAAAGGCAATCAAGTCTCCTGATCTTACTGGCTTCTGCACCTTCCTCCTCTCTACCTACAGACTGAGTTGTTCATTCCTGTCTTGTTCTAATCAGTGCATGCATAGTTATACCCACATAGATCAGATTACAAGCTGGCAGCATGGGAGTCTAGATTTGGAATCACTTTGGCCTTGTGATATTTTGAGTGCCAAGTGTGAAACAGGTGCTTGATTTTCATAAAATCATGATCACGCATGCTAACCCACACCAAAGCAAATAAAGCAAAGTTGCTATCCAAAACCAGAGGCATCCAAAGTAACTGGTTTTCAAATATAGATTTTCAAAAGCCATAGCTTATATCAGCATCTCCTGTCATTGGTGTAAATCCAGAATAACTTGAATAGTTCCACTAACAAAACAGGTGTTGGCTTTTCGACTGCTGGCAAATCCAATAGCCCAGGTTCAGATTACTGATTATTGATAAGTCTCAATAAAGTTCTAAATATTCAAATCTTCTATCTTAATTTCCAAGCTGTGGATCAGCAAGCAATTTACAGTTAGAAGATAATTCGGGGTTTTTTTTTTCTCACTTTTACTAGATTGTCCGTCAACAGGATTTTGCACATCAATCTGAACAAATGCTTGTAATACCTCAAGATCATTGTGGCACGGTACAATCTGGAAGAGATCCCAACAGGAATACAATTCCATCTAGAAATTGTCAAGTGTTTTTCACTTTCTTCCTAGTTGTGGCTGATATAATAGGAACAAGAGGTGGATAAGATCAGCTAGTTAATATTAGTTCTCAGGTTCCCAGTTTTGCCTGGGAAGTTTTTCCTTCTCTTTTATTGAAAAGTGTCCAACTCGCAGGGGAGGCAAGGTGGGTGGCTAGTAACCCTAGCAAGAATTTTAAAGTGACAATGTTTGAAAAAATCACAAACACTTATTATGTTTGCAAAAAGTGAATTTTCTTGTTAGAACTGACAAATTACCAATAACGATCAATCTTTTTATTTTTTCAATAATTTGCTGAGGAAAGAATAAATTTTCTGGGGACTGAGGAGAACCAGAAGTCCATCTGCCAAATTATAAGAACAGAATAAAACCAGTGTTACATGAAAAAAGATGCTTGTACAGACCAAATTAGACCAAATAAAAATGTTATTTTGGTATTGCATTTAGGCTGCAAGGCTTTGACTTCAATTCCCATCTCTGCCCTATAATTTCTGTGTGACTCGGTTCAAACATTTACTTTTCCTGTATTTTTGATTTTTTGTATTTATGGTGGGAAAATAATAGTTCTTTTCCTCATGAGAGGTTGTGTAGCTCATTATTGTTTGATAGTTGTCTTCTGGGGAGGTTTTAAGTAGAATCATTCGCCTCTTGAGGCCAGAATGACCTCCCCAGGTCCCTCTTGGCCCAATTTTCTAAGCCTCTGTGACTGCTTTTTAGATGCTGCAGTAATAGGGAGCATATGATGACCTAGACAGACTTTTAAGTGACTCAACCAACAGAGCATCTGCGGTTACCTCTGGGAGACTCTTTCAGAAATGATCTAACAGACACTTGAGAAGTTTGTCTAGATATCCAACCTCATTTTCCCTTCGCTCAATTTCATCTCATTGCCCCTAGTTATGAATCTGTGAACCACCCTCCACAATCCCTCTCCCTCCTCGCCACACATATCCTTCATATGCTCACAGAACTGCGAACATCTTCTCAAAACACAGTTGGGGACAGCGGGGGAGAGGAGCGGACGAGCACCTCTTTCAAGCCCCCAAGCACTCAAGAAGAGAACACACAGCCTGCAGAGATGCCCATGTGGATTGTCTATATTAGAGCAGTAAGCACCTGAGGAGAAACCCACCTGGTGAGTGAGCTTGCTTTCATTTTCAAAAAAATAATAATAAAAAAAATCATCAAATACCGTTTGCCTTACGATCTTAATTCAAGCACTTAATTAAAGCCAACAGAGGATTCTGAAGTAAGGAGAAAAATTAGAGCAACAACTTTTTAATTATGCTGTAGGCATTTTCTCTCTTACTTATTCTTTCTCTAAAAATTAAACAACTCCTCCCCTAAATATACATTTAGACAAAGATGATGGCAGCGTGATATTATGGGCTGGAGCTTCCTTAGTGCTTAGCAAGCAGCTACTGGAGGCTGTCTGCCCAAATCCATGACCTAAATAACATGGTCACCCCTTATGAGGGATTACCCCTGGGTCATTCCTTAGCATCCCTTGCCCCAAGCCATGAGAAAGGCGCAGAAGAAGGAAGGGACAGGAGGTAGCTAAAATAGGTGTTCCTTCCAGGAATGTCTAATAAGTGGAAAAACTTTCTAGTAGTGCAGGACTGTTATTCTTCCAGTGGTGTGCAAGTTCCTGCCTGCCTCCAGTCAGCTGGAGAAATGAAAAGACTTCTGTCATCTCCTGAAACGACATAGCTCATGCCTCTCAACAGTAAAGAGCTGAACCTACATCATCTGCTCTTCTTCTGCACTATTACTGATGGCACAAGGGTGGTGAGACACTGGAACAGGTTGCCCAGAGAAACTGTGGATGCCTCATCCCTGTTCAAGGCCAGGCTGGATGGAGCTTTGAGCAACCTGGTCTGGTGAGAGGATGTTCTTGTCATATATGTTCATGTAAAGGTACGAATAGAGTCACTTCTTTTGTGAGTGTAGAACCTCCTGTGATTTTATCAGTCCTGCCTGCTAAAGGCACCCTGTGTCAGTCTTCAAAAGGAGACAGAAGATATGATCCTCCTTCTAGAAGATGTCAGACTTAGGAAAACTATGCTTTTTGCTGAGCTTCATTCAGGAGGACGCATTTATTGAAGTCTGTGAAATTTGGCAGGGTAAGTCTCAGCGGATCGTTTCCACAGTGGCCTCAAAAAAAAAGCATATTAAAGAACTGAGATCTTAAGAAAAAGATGTTTGCACTACACAGAAAAGCTTTGGTACAATCCACACAAAATTGAAATTCAAATTTCAAAAAACCTTGTTGCCTACATTCACTCTGCCATGGGTTGCTGGAATGACTAATTTCTCGCTTGTTTGGGGTTTGGTTTTTTGTTTTTGGTGTTTTTGTTTTTTTTTTTCCCCATTCTTTTGGTCTAGAAGGCAAGGAGGAAAAGCAAAAACTGAAAGGAGGAGAACACTTTGAACATTTCTGAAGACAGTCTAACATCAGTTATAAAGACGCAAAAATTGATCAGACTAAGTCTTGCTAATGATGAGGCAAGAGATTGTGGTCAGGATCGCAGAACTGGATCTAACTGGCATTCATTTCCATGAACATTGTCTTTGTGTGAACAGAACCAGATGTCTCATGTCTCAGCCTTTCTAGGACAACAGGCTGAAGATTTTTCTTGGCTTAACTTTCCTTTGTGCTGAATGGTTGGACTGGTGTGTCTACCTCACTTAGCCTCTGCATTCAAGAGACCCCAGATGGGACTCCCAGGCTGCAAATCCCATCACACATTGTGGGATGAGAGGGAGAGAAACCAGGCAGAAACTTTTCTGAGATTAAATGTGATTTTTCACAATCCTTTTCTGACAAATAAGGGACAATACAGCCAAGATGGAAAATAAGTCACATTCTGCTTCATTCTAACCTTTGGAGTGTCAGATGATGGAATAAAACCAATTATATTTGGCTGAAGAGCAGGATTTTGAGTTGTTAGGAAATTACAGTGTTCTTTAAATATAATGTAAATGTCTAAATTGGCCTGAAACAAAACCATTGCAATATTTCACATCAATGAGAAACCAACCCCCTGTGGCTCAGAGAAACTGAAATTATTTCAGTGTCACTGCTGAAAGTAAGAATCACGAATTAACAAAAGTGTCCTCTTTATGGGAGAAATAAAGGCAGCTTCCAGAACCTCACAAAGCCTGGGTGCTCATCCTAGCTCTTCCTAGGATAAAGTCATAGTCCTAGAGCAAGAAAAGTAGTTTGGGTAACTCTGTATCCAACCAGACTCCTCTAGGCATTCGTACTCCTTGCTGCAGTAATGGGACTTGACCCAGAGAACGTCAACATTTGTAAAGCTTTGAAAGTCTTAATTTCATAATTCATATTTTTTTTCTGCTTTGCACAGACACACCAAACTAAAGAAAGGTATAAAATTGTCTGCCTTTGAGACTGATGCCCTCATTTAATCACAGAACATGGGAAGCAACTATAAGCATCTTTCCCACATTGTCCCAAATATTATACTTATATCCTGGTGCTTAGGATCAAAGAACATCTCAGTTCCTTGCCCTCATATCCTTGTTCGGTCTTTGGCTTTGAAGATGAGTGTGCCAGAAAGGGCCCCTCATATTCCCAGTCATAGGGATTATTTTTGTCACATCAACATTTGTCTAGAAGACACTAACTAAGAACGCTTATTTATTCCATGCACGCAAGTTAGACACCACCCTCACCCTCCCTCAATCTGATTTTTAAAATGATCTTCAGTAAGTAAAGTGTGGAGAGCTTTGTAGTAAGATTAATTTAGGAACGGCTCTTAAAAGAGAATATCTCTTTTCCCGCTAACCCTTATCTGGCCAACAATCATAATGGTTTGGGAAGTAAAAAGGTAGGATTACCAGTGCTGAGAAGTAAGAAAGTGCCTGTCGCACTAATCTGAAAATATTTGGATTATTATGTGGATTACTTCTGCAAACTTGTGTACACTGAGCTGGCAACAGTACTGCGTATTTATACCCCAGGCAAATAAATAAAATCACAGGCATAAGCAAGCATGCACACTGCTGCTGTAGGAATCACAGGGTGAATTGGTTCAGTAGAAAATCAGAGAGGTACCTTTGCACAGCAAAAAAAGAAAGCCAAACCAAACTCTCCATTCTCTCAGTTGCCTAACAACCTTAAACACACAGAACTGATAAATAAGAAAGTACATCTCCAAATTGAAAACTCAGGACAATGAGACAGACGTTCCCCTGTCTTGTGCTGATGTTATTTGTGAGGAGGTACTGCTGAACTGAAAAATCTCTCAAACTGACAGCACAGCTGAGGTCTTAATATTTCCCCTTCTTTTTGCTGGAGCCCATGTGGAAAGTTATCTTTTATCAGGGCTTGACCTGTAATATTCATAAAATAAAAAGGTGGATCCAAAATCCTTTTTATAAGGAAAAAAAAAAAAAAACAAAAAATTAAAAAAGGATGCCTACATCACAAGTTATGGATAATGCACATGTGATCATCCGGACAATTAAAAGCCTGAAATAGTCTTTGGCCATACATAGGGTTTTTATCTCAATTTTCTTCACTATTTTATCAATCAAACTTCATTTCTTACTTTTCCCCACTTCTGTCTTGGATATTCCCATGTTCTATTTCCCACTCTTACGGGAAGGAATTTGGCATAACCTCTCAAGCCACTCTTTCTTCTGCTGCAAGATAAGCTTCTCACTCCTCCTGGAAAGAACTGGCACACACGATGCTGCTGTCCCATGGTTGTTCTGCTTTATCTTTCAGTGACTTCCCTGCTTCAACTGGGTGTTTTCATTCTCTTCACACATTCCCAGTCCCTCTTATTAATATCATCCTATTCCCTACAGTTTTTCACAGCTGTCTCCAGGAAGAAGCAAAACAAACAAAAAAAGGAAACCAAATATCCAGACAGATTTAACTTTACCTCTAGGATTTTCCAAAACTGATAATCTCAGAAAAGACACTCAAATCTATTTTGCCTACTTCTTGATGTCTACATCACACTTCCTACTTTGATAATGTAGATTCCCCTTCCTTTCAATGGAAGAAAGCACTTTTAAGGGTGGGATTCATGTGACCCACTTTCTAAGGATGAACAAACTCCCACACCAGTGGTCTCTTTCTCTCCACTGCTGTTATAGGGGGTCTAAATAGCCAAATCTACTGTAGACATCTGCATTATAGACCTATATGTTGTAGGCATCTATACCTAGTCAGTTGTACACTAAGCTAAACTTGACAAACGAGTGTCATTGATCTGGTCAAATGTCAAAGAGCCAAATTCACCTCTGTTTTACACTCCTAGCCAAATGCACGACTCCTAGCAAGACAAAATCACTCTGATTTTGAAACACCACATCATATTAAAAAATCAAAGGCCAAGTTTTACCAAGTCATAGCAAGAAATCTGACATAATTTTGCTTGGTATTTTAACCTTGTTTCTTTGAGTCCATCCACACTGAACAGAATTTCTATCACATCACTTATCTGCTGCTTAAGATGATAATATAAAGATATAAAGAAGAGTCAATAAATCCCTTTCTTTCACCTGAATTTTAACTGGAGAAGTTCACAGCATTCCCAAAGGTAACCTCAGGGTGTCCTTGGGCTGCAACAGCAGATTCTGGGCCAGCTGTGAGAGGACTTCCATTGGACATAGTCAGCCAGAATGCATTTGTCTTTATCCATCTCTTCTTCACATTTCAGCTTGGACTATTTTTTCCTTTCCTGAGAATAGTCTGAAAGTTCTAGCAGTGTCCTTGGAGAAATACCTTGCCTGAAAGAAACATTTGGTTAAAATTACAGTGGAAAACAAACAATGCTATCTGCTGCCATGGTTCCCTGAAATCCCTCTTCTGCTATTAAGCAAGTCTCCCAGATCAGCAAAGAAAAGGAAGACTGGGATTTTGGTTGGTTATGGGGGGGATGATGATGATGATTATTGTTATTTGCTGTTGGTTTTATTATTTAAATTTGTCTATGTCTCTGGAAAAATGAAAAGTTTTATTAACTCATCATTTTGTGGGTTATGACACAGTCAATTTGCTTTGCTCAACTAGTTTGACACTGCCTGGACAGTATTTTATGTATTGGTGCTTATCAACTCTTGTCACTTTTCTCCGAAACTACTGAAACTCTGACAAGCAATTACTTCCCTTATCTGCTCTCTATTACTCTCCTTCTTGGATCACATTTTCCAGTTTATTACCTTTCCTGAATTTAAATTTTTCACTTGCATGCCTTAGCTTTGTGTCTAGATACCAAATTTTGGATTCATCTTACCAAAACTAGCAATAATTGTAGTTATCCAAGTCCTTTTCACAGAATCATAGAACTGTAGAATCATAGAATGCTTTGAGTTGGAACAGTCATAGAACCATAGAATGTTTTGGGCCGGAAGGGACCTGTAAAGGTCATATTGTCTAACTTCCTTGCCATGAGCAGAACATCTTCAACTAGATCAGATTGCTCAGAGTCCCGTAGAACCTGATCTTGAACAATTTCCAATGACAGGGCTTCCACAACTTCTATGGGAAACCTATTCCAGTTTTTCACTGCCCTTGTATACCAATAAACTAAATAATTCCAGGTCCTGCTTTCTGGCCAGCTGCATGATCTTGTCACTTCCATATCATGAAATCTATGCAGCCTTGAATAAGGGTGGCTGCCTCTAGTTTGCTTGTTAGCAACAGTTTCAGGAAATACATCAACTATACCTTGGAATTATTTAAATAATATTGGTTTTCCCTGAACAAAACTGTACAAGGGACAGTAACGAGTTTTGGTGCCTGAATCTGAGTTTTAGTACTGTTAATTTTCATAAAATAGATATAAACAAAGAAATGAGCCTTTTGAAACCAGGCCATGGCTTTTATTTAAAGAATTTCAGCTTCACACTTCATTTTTAATCCAGTCCAACTTGTTTTTTTTGGTTTAGTCAAATTCCTCATTGACCTGCAGTCAATCAGAAAAGAAAGAAAAAAAAACCAAAAGACAACCTGATTTAACCACAGTAATATCGTGACTTGAAGAAAGCAAGCATGACAAGGGAAGGCAGGAGAGCTTCAGCTGCCTATTGATTTGTTTTATGCCAAGATCACCGTAGTGCAATCAGTTAGTAGCATCATTTTTATAATACCACATATTTCATCCTTAATTATTTCTCATTTTCTCTGACGTGACTGAAATAAAACCCAGAAAAAATTGGCTTCAGCAGGGCAAAGCCTGGTGGGAAGAGTACATTATAAATACAGTCTAGAAAGATATAACTATTGCCTTTATTTGACAACCTAACTGTTCCCCAAGCACTCATCCACCAGCCTTATAAAAGGAAATGTAGTTACTGAGGTCCAAATTCACCGTTGGCTTAAGTGTGTGCAATTCCACTGAACTCAACACAATTGTATCCGTTTACCTTCATGGTGAGTTGGGACCCAGACCTTTTCTCAAATAATAAAAGGTCAATCAAACATACAGGCAAGAGTCCAACTTCTGGTTTAAAAAAGCTGTGGCTTTGCTCAAATTTCTGGATATAGATGATGGTATCAGTTAACAAATGAGCTGAACAGGCAGTGAAAGAATAAGGACTGGGGTGTATGTGTGTGTTATAGAGATTTATGGGTGTGTTATGTTAACTGAGTCATGGTAAATAATTAAGTTTTTTCACCCCCTGTAAATACGGAGAAATATACCTTAGTTTATTTCATGTTGGAACAGAAGTAAGGTGATAAAATAGTGAAGTTGGCTACCTTTAAAATAACATGCAACATTTGCCATAAAGACAAAACAAATCTAATACAAACGAGCCTCTCATATGCTTATGTTTAATTCTCTCTGAAGTTATTAGGTTTTGTTAGTAGAACTCAAAGCCTAAATTGGCTCATGAAAAACAACACAATTCATGTTGCAGTCACTCTGTCCGGAAGCTCATACAGTATCTACAGCTTCGCCCCACCAATCATGACTAAGGTAGCAGGAGTGATAGTATATAGCTAGAAAAAAAGGATGAGTCCCACTAGCCAGCTATAACTTGGTCCCACAGCTACAGAGTCTCATTTACTCATACTATTATACTGTTCAGGAGCACAACAAGACATCAGCTAGGATTCACATTGTCAAAGTTCAATGTATAGTTAGGAAACTAGTTTAAACAGCTCTATGGAGACTGTATAATTAGTAAAAGTGATTACCATTCTGATAGCAATTCTCCACAGCAAAGAGATTTGTGTGTTGCCTGTAGCACAAATGGAAGAAGACATGCATGCAGGAGGACTTTGGAGGGCAATACAGGAGGTGACCCACAGAGCCAAGAGAAAGACACCAACGTCCAATTCCGATGCTGATAAATACACTACAAAGCAAGCACACAACAATGTTATTCAGTATCTTACCCACGATTCTGGATCTCAGCCTAAGACACCAGAAGGTGCTACGTGAACCAAATGCCAATTGTATAACACAAGAAAGCAACGAGGGCATAAACAAAAATGCAATGATAGTGAAACTCTCAAAATAAACTTTACTGATATTTACTTGGCAATAGAAAATGATGTGTCAAGGCTGAATAAAGTGGATTGAATTCTTTCAAAAGTTAGATGCTTGGAGATACTAGTTTAAAATGGGTAGTAAGCCCAGTTACTACTGCCATATAAGAATAAAGATGACAGCAGATAAGTCTTACATAATTTTGAGACCATCTCAGTGCCCTTTGCAAAGATGGTATTCTTCTTTGCAAAAAAGGCACTTTGAGTTAGCAGAAGTGAGACAGAAGACAGATCCCTGGCCTCCCTAAATGGGGAAGAAATCTGTTCTTCAGCATCTCAAATTAGTTCTTCAGCCATCAGACCTTATAATTTATTTAATCCCAACTATTTCTATTAACTTCATGTTCTTGATGGGGATAATCTTGATACACATAGTTAAATTTTAGTATTTCACAGTTTAGGCTATTAGCTTTACCTTTTATTTTCTTAAACAAGTACATCAGCATCTATGTGGTAAATAAAAAGGAACAGCTGGTGCATAGCATATATATAAATCTCATGTCCAAACAGGTTGCCACATGCAAACTGTCTGCTGGGAACAGCCCCTGGACTGTGCTATCCTTGACCCAGGCTCAGGGACTATGTGGAGAAGCACCAGTTGGCCTAAGCTGTGAACCACACAAGAAATTTAGCAATATGGTTGACCTAATTGCAAGGTCTGGACCTAAATTCTGGCCTTCGTTAGTTTGCTGTTGGCCTTAATTAATTTGCTGCACAAAGATGTAGCTTATATATAAACCAGAGAGGAAAGAATTACAGTATAGGGCATGAAAGTCTTTAGTGTTTTAAGGCAGCGGCAGATTCTGAGAGGTAAGTGATGCTATTTTATTATAGCTTTTACTTGCAAAGATTCAGGTGCAATACACAAAAATAGGCAGAGAAAATAGGGCTGGACAGGACCTCAGGAGATCATTTAGTCCATCTTCTTCCCCCGAGGCAGGATCTTCTACATCAAACTATTTATGACATATGTTTGTTTAACCTACTCTTAAACCCTTCCAGTGATGGAGATTCCACCGCCTCCCCAGGCAGATCTAGCCCACGCTTAGAAAGTTTACCTAATGACTAACTTAAATCTTCCTTGCTACAGTTTAAGCTTCCCAACCTATTCCCAGTGGATATGGAGAGCAAGTTATTTCCTTCATCTCGGCAGCAACCTTTTCCTGAGATGCAAGTCTGTTGTCCTCTCTCCCTTCTGTTTTCCTTGCTTATAGAATTAATAACAATCCCAAAATAAGAGCATAAAATATTTAATATCTACATTAATACCACAGACATTATATTAAACAGGCTATTTGTAAGGGTAAGACTATGTGGGATTTTGCAGCCATGTGTTTGTTTTACATGCATTATTTTCTTATTTTCATTTGGGAGAGGGATTGTTTGACTCACAGGGGCTGATTTTAAAATATTCAGGTCAATCTGTCTTCTCCTCTAACCCTCAAAGGGTTAAGTTCCCTGGCTGATAATTCCCTTTGCGAGTCAGATCCTTCCTTACAAGAGGCCATATTTCATTTTTTAACTAACTGGAGCATATCTAATGATCTGGGGGGAAAGCCCTGTCTCGTAACATTTGATCTAGCCTCAGACGAGAAGAGCAAGGTGGCATCAGCCTCTTCCTATGTAGTCAGGAGCCAAGGAACTGCACCAGTATACAAGTGACACGCAGAACACATGCATCAAAGTAGCAGCTCAATCTGTACTGCAAATAACACTCTTTCATGTCTCAGCATGGTTGCTGGCCCTGAGCTGTAGTTCCAGTAATTGACATAGTTGCCCAATGCTAGAAAACAAACTCGGGAAACTATTCTCATTAGACGTCCCCCTGCTTTGCTGCTCCGTTATTGTAAAACCCAAACACTGAGCTTCCTACCAGCGTGGCTCTGTTTTTAATTAGTTCTGATGGCACTGGGCGACGCGCCAAGGAAAAAAATGAACTTCCTGTGATTGAGGCTTGTTGCTCAGTATGTTGCTTCCTCCACACAGAGATTGTTTTCACAACATTTTCTGAAAAGGAGCTACTGACAGAAATAATATAAGTTTTTACTGCTTTTGATTTTTTTTATTCTGCCTTCCATGCTTATAAAATGCAGCTCAAAGTTAAGGATCCTTAAAGTTACTGTGTCATTATTTTGCCTTTGTGTGACTTGGCTGATTAAAGACATCCTAGCAGATTAATTTTTTAATAGAATAAGCACAGGCTCCTGTTAAAAAATTTAAGACCGAGAGCATTCTAGTGTTTTAAATAAATTAATTTGGATACATTCAGGCATGGTGTGGGAAGGGAGTTGAGGCTTATATTTAACAGCATAAGTTGTCACAGTGTGAGTAGGGGTGAGTGAAATGGCAGATGAATATGATTCCAAAGCAGAGATAGAGTCTGCATGTGGGGATGTGACGAGGTACTTGGTGTCTTAGCAATCTCCCTCATTTCATCTTCTGAGGCTTTTCAAGCTAATTTCTTACGAAGGAAGGCTCAAACACGATCATTTTGTTCCAGTGAGTGTCTGTAGGCGGGATTCAAACCAAGGCATCTACATTTAGGTGCCTCAAAAGTGCAAGTCTGCAGTTGCACTGTCTCTGATTTGAGTCAGTGAAGATCCAATTAATACTATCAGTGGAGCCTAGCGAGTAGCTGACCACATCAAATGCTCATTTCTAGTGTGAATTGAACTTATTTCTAGGCTTCGTTGACTTGTATGGAAAGGCTTTCTATTAACTATAATAGCAGCATAGACAACTGGAGTAGGTGAAAAGATCTAAATTTCAGATTCCTAACTACAGACCTATGTACAGGTACATCGAGCTGCACTCTCAACTCCCATCGACACCACTGATGAAGGGCTTGATTTAGCCACCCACACACAGGTCTCCAGTGCCATCTGAGGTGCCCCTAGGTCTCATCTCACATCCTCATGCCTCTCTAGAAAGCATGGGAACACTAGTGGGACACATCACTGTTTCATATCCAAGCCAAGACTTTTAGAGCAGAAGTCGTGAGTTTCACAGGGTGATGAAGTTGCTTTTGGACACAACACCGGTATGTTGGTTTTTCTTGGCACAGGTGCCAAGATGTAACTGAAACAGATGCAAGGCAGCTGCTCTTTTCACAGTTTCATGCATTTTTGGACAAAAGTAAGGAATCTCAGTGGGACTGGAAAATATCATATAAGTCCTACCTGGAAAAACAAATTAAAATTAGGCAGCTTACCTTATTTATCACAAAAGCTGCTAGGTCTTGTGTGTAGGCAACTGAACCAAGCCCAAAGAGTTCATAGAATTACAGAATAGCTGAGGTAGGAATATTCATCTCAAGACCATCTAGTCCAACCTCTTTGTACAGAGCACTGTTGTCTTGAATAGGTTGCTCAGAGCTATGTCCAGCTAGCTCCTGAGAAGAGTCTGGTATTGTCTTGTTTACTCTCTCCCATTACTAATTATACATGTGAATAAGATCACACATGAGCCTTCTCTTCTCCATTCTGAATAATCCCAGCTCTTTCAATCTTTCCCAATACACAGTATGCTCCAACCCTCTGATTGTCTTTGTGGCTGTTTGCTGGAGTCACTCCAGTATGTCTATGTCCATCTTGCACCAATGAAATCAGAACAGGCCACAGCACTCCAAATGGGTTTCACCAAGTCTGACCTGCTGGAATGGCTCTTCCTAGTGAGGCCCATGATGCTACTGGTCACCTTTGCTGTGAAGGCACTGCTGGCTCATGTTCAAATTCTTGTCTACTAGGACCACCTCTGCAAGGCTGTTTTCCAGACAGTCGGTCCACAGCCCATGCTGATTCATGGAGTTATTCATTCCCAGGTGCAAGATTTCTCATTCCTTCTGTTGAACTCCATGACGTTCCTTTCAGCTAATTTCTCCAGCCTGTGGAAGTTGCTCTGAATGGCAGCACGCTCATCTGGTGTACCAACCATTCCTCCCAGTTTTGTATCATCTGCAGGAATGCTAAGAGTACACTCTGCTCCATCATTCAGATCATGAATGATGTGGCTAAACAATATTGGCCCCAGTACTGACTCATGAGCACACTTCTAGGCATCAGCCTACAGCTGGACCTTGTGTCACTGGTCATAGGCCTCTAAGCATGGCAGTGCAATCAGTTTTCAGTCCACCTCACTGTCCATTTAGCTACTTCAGGTTTAATCAACTTGTCTATTAGAATATCCTCCACCCATCCAGCAGCCTATTTCCTCTGTTCAAGCTGTTTAACCGAAGTTTATGAGTTTATATCTTATTATGTCTCACACTTACATCTTGACTTAGGTTTTAACCTAAGGCAGTGGTGGGATGGGAGGCACCAAGGTTCTGCTTAGCAGAACTCACCCTTGGGCCCGATGGTCTCTCCCAGTAAAGTATTTCTTACCGTATTTCTTACCATTACTTTATCTTGTGAAATGGCACCTGGGTTTTACCTAAAACATGGCTTCATTCGAGGTATTTCTTTGCAGTATTTTCTCAACAAAAGAAATCCAACCTTAAAACATTGGTGATTTTTCTGATTAAAAGAAGATGCCTTTGGTTACTTCTTTTTCTTTTCCCTATCCAACTTTTGGCTCCTTTCCCTACAAAAATTTCATAGAAAGGCCCTTCCAAATCACCCTTTTCCTGTCCTAGTTCTTTCAGGACTTTGCAGAAAGATCTTGTCTTCCTCATGGTATTTTAGGTGCCTAACCCCGAAAAGCATGTAATCCTCTCAGTTTCCTTTACAAGTCTCAATTTTCAAAGGGCTTTACACACCAGGTAACAGGAGCTATACAAGTCGGCTTAATTGATAAGGTTATTATTAATAACAAGGTATCAGAGTCTAGTCCTTAAAACTTGTGAATTGATATTTAGCTTATACGTTTGGAGACAAGGTAGGTCACCATCTCCAGTGCTGAAATTCCAAAGCAGGCACTGGAGTTACACAAGGGATTAATTTGATTTTGTATTTAGATTAACAGTACTCGTATAAATACTGAATTAGAGCTGATGTCAATCTTTTATGCTAATTGACGCTTAGACCCCGTACAAAGGCACACATCACTTGGACCACTTTTGTAAGATTGTTATCTATCTGCTGTGGAGAGATTTGTGCATTTGCTTTCCATTAGCATTAATAGGAGCTGTCCACATAAATCACTCATCGCCAGTAAGAAAAGATAAAGTCCTACTAAGTTCAGAGAACACAGGCTTTCCCAATTGAAAAATCTATTAATAATAAAAAACCTACCATGTAAATATCTGCCATCTGAACTATGTAGTAACACTGTGATAGGAAATAAAGTGTTTCATGAAGCGATTGCTTCAAGGGGAAACAATGCTTGACTATTTCCAAACCTTTTTTAAAACCTTGTATAACTCCTCCAGTATTGGTAAAATCATAAATAAAGCAAATAGCTGTGGAGCAAGAAGGAGGAGCAGGAGCATAGTAATTTCAATTGTTATTTTTTTCCACAAGCTAGTGACAGATGCGATAAAACACCTTGTTATACACGCAGAGAGGACAAGGGCAAAGATTGCTAGAAATAATACAAAATACAGCTCTTAGATTACAAAATACAGCTGTAACTGGGCATCAGGTCATTTAGGCTAAGAAGTTAAAGGTATACAGATGCGATGCTCACTGTTTTGCTCCTTGTTGCTGCTCTTTGTGACATTAATGTAATTTATCTCACTGGGCCAGGAAAACACATAGATCATTGGCCAAGGCTCCCTGGTACCTGGCATTGGGCCAGCCCCGATTATGATCTGTATAAACTGTATGATATGATGATATATAAAAAATAAAAGCAAAATGTTTTTTCACTTTCTGGTGTCCTACATCTGGATGGTTCTATCGAGGTTACAATAAAGTTACAGCAAATAACCAAGTTTTATCAATCCTGTTACCTGTGTAGAGTTGAGTACTGATTTTTAAAGGAATGCTATAAAGGGACTGCCAAAAGCCTTATCTGTATTTCAAGGCACATACACGTATCTATTGCTTTGTGTTTCCTTCTATATTTAAAAAGACCACATTGAGCATTATTTAGAAGTCACTGGTACTGCACCATGACATTAAGTCACCTATTAGAAAGCAAACTTGATGCAACCTTACATTTTGCAGTTAATGCCTAATCACTTGACACTAATGAAACTAGCAAAGTGAACACTGCCTCCATCTATGGCACATGAGAGAGGGGAATCTTTTCTCTTCAGAAAACACCATTTTGTCTAAATTAAAATATCTCATGGGATAGTATCTATTTTAATTATTATTTTTTTTTAGTTTCACAAGTGAGTTTCTAATAAAACTATCTTATTTTATTTCTAATTAATTTCTTAAAAGGAACACATAGTCTTCACTTTCTGATGTCACAGTGTTCTGTGCCATTGAGCATATTTTATTTAACTTCAGCACAACCCAAATAAGTTCCTGCCACGACCTCAAGAACCTGTAGTAGACCCTGACTGTCTCCCTAGAAAAAACAAACAGCCTTAAAAGAAATAAAATCTGCAGAATCTACCGTTTCCCCTGGGAAGTAATCCTGATAGATCCAGTGAGCTCCTGGCTAAAAATCTGAGGCTTCAATTTATCTAAAATCATTAGATCTTATGCCTCTGTCTCTGTTACATTAAAAAGCCTTCCAGTGTGGTGTGTAACCTCCCTGGGTGGGTAACTCTGATTGTGATGATACAGGTCATGAACTGATATGCTTCATTTGAGGGTTGGCCAAGGTTTTAGCACTGGCTTCCATTATTAGTTGGAGAGGAACACTTCCTCTCTCTTAAGGAACACTGTGGCAGCCAAAGGTTGCGTTGATTTTGGCTGCCAGAAAACAACATCTTTCCAGTTTATCAAATGCTTGATAAGCTTGGGTTCACACTCAGTACTCAGCCCAAACATCCACTGAATGCAGGTAGGAAGTTGGTTGGACTGAAACAACCATAAGTGATAGCAAGAACTTAGAAAAACTTTAACACCTGCACAAATGCATGGGCAGCATGGGAGTAAAGTGTTACACTTGGCAGAGAAATGAGAACAAAAAGAATGAAAACTAGTAAAATGCTTGGATGTCAAGACTCGCAACGTCATACCCTGAATATGTTGCTGAATTGTATTCATTATCTTTTCAGGGCTCTCTGCCTTGGGATGAGATCTTCAAATCTTCTTGAAATAAGTATCACTTGTTTCTTATCTGTACAGGACCTATCACAAGGAAATAAAGATGGACAGGTGGACAGGCAGACAGGTAGTTACTAAGAACATCTTTGTGGTCTCCTTTATAACACAGTACTGTAATGGAATTTATAGTACAGTGGTAAAGTGCAGAGCCCTCCATGTAGTCTACATAGTTAAGAAGAAAAGGTGAAGAATATGAAACTAATTCTCACCTATAGAAAAGCATTTGAATGGGTTTCTGATTATAATATTTGGCTTTGGAAGCTGTATTTGTTACAGGCACAGATCATTCTGAAGGTGCACAAAAGAATCCAGCATAACAAAAATAATAAAAGTAATTATTAGAATGAACCTTCTGAAAAAGAAGAGGCTGACAGTGAAAAAGAAAGCTTTTTTTCCCCATGAGCACTAAGAATAATAGACAGAACCTTTAGAAAAAGTGCAACATCCATGTTTTACATCTAAACACTTTCAACTAATAATGCTGACACCTTTCAAAAAGAAAGAAAAAAAATCCACTAAATCTTCCAGAAAATGCAGTGATTACATAGATACATATAAGTGTAGGTAGACACGTGTGATGGAAGAAGAGATACTGGGGTAGAAGGAGAAAATAAAAAAAAGAAGGGAAATGGCTGTTTCTTTCTTTGTGACATATTTTCTCTCTCATCCTTGCATATTTGCATTAAAGTGATTGTGAATAATGTACATTTGACCAGTGCTGTCTGCGGAACTAATGCCTATTAAAGTGATGGGAAGTAGCATATGTTGTGCCTTGGGCAGAGAAAGTCCAATCACCCCCACTGTGTGCAAGTCTCCAACTAAAATGCAGGACAGCCTGGGTTTTATCCTAAATGAACCCAGCAGGGAGAAACAGGACATAGTCCCTCATTCCACATTTAAGCTTCTAAACTAAGGTTTAAAGAGTTAGATTCAGAAAAAGGGAACTGTAACATCCATCATTTAATTTACACTTGGTGCTAACATTATTTTATCTTTTGCTGGTGCTATCGATACAAAGGAAAGAGGTAAAGGCAGGGGAGGTGGACGTGTATTCAGTTGTTTCAAGAACTGAGATGCATTTGCTTTATTGGTACCAAAGGGAAGAAAAAGAAAAGGAAGAAAAAAGAAGAAGGAACAACAAAAAAAAAGGAGCTCCACTCCTGTTGTTCTTTCACATTTTCTGCCAGTGCACGATTTTGTCAGTAATTGCAAAACGGTTTGGGTTTGTTTGGCTTCACTTTTATGTTCCTGCACTGTACTAGAAATGTTCTGCTATTTGAACAGTTTGTAAAGCTTTTTTTTTTTTTTGAGTCGTATTACATAATCTTCCCAACGACCTCCAGCACTGAGTTCAGATCTAAAGCGGGCTTTCTTCTACCTGTGTGAACTTGATAGCTGGGGAAAGTAAAAAAAAAAAAAAGAAAAGGAAAAATAGGCAATTACAGAACTGTGTGAGAATAACAAATTCAGCTGAACTAAGGAAATAAAATTTGCCGAATTGTCATGTTTAGATCTGTATCAACGAATTTTGCTTCATTACCTTCAGCATTACAAAAAGGAGAGGGGGCAGGGAGGGAGTGGAAGAGAAAGGAAGCAATGCCTTCTTTTTTTATTATTTTTTTTTCATATAGTATTCACAGGAGGAATTTCTTTCCATTTCCAGTGAAATAAATCTGTCTTAAATAGGGCTGTATCTCATAGTGATGTGGAAAAATATTTGCTGCCAATGTAAATCAGGAGCAACTGCAGTGAAATGAATTGTTTGGCATGGGATCCTAATGACAGTGGTGCAAGTTCTGTATGTCCCACAGACTTGAAAGTAGTGCACAGAAGGGAGACTGAAATTTCTTCTTTTTTCATCATAAAGGTAAACTGAATAGTTAATTTAATTTACAATATTGACAGGAGATTAATAGTGTGCCTTAAACATTAATTATTGCTGGGTGAGAGTTTCAGAGTTGAGACTTTCAATTACCTCTTTATAGTTTAAACCAAAAGTTCTGACACCAGCTAGAGTCGAACCCTGTATTAGAGCTACCACTGAAATTCAGATCCAGATTTGTAGTCTGAAATTCAATTACATTCCAGCTCCAAAATCCAAAGAATTGAGCTGCTCATTTGCACTTCTATTCAGTTAGTGACTGTAGATAGGAAATATCCCCTTTTTTTTTCCTGTTTATTGCTCATGCTATTTAACTTTGAAAGGTAATGGATAAATAGAGGGGGGGAAAAAAAGAAAGAAAGAATGTATTGCTGAGATAATTACAAGAAAAGGCTATTCCCATTAACAGAGCTTAAATTCTATGATTAGACTTCCATTATTTTCCTCACTGTTGCCTAGGAAATCTAGACTGGCTTTGGAGGAAGTATTTTAGCTTTTATTTCTTCCTCTTTCTTATCTTTCCTGAATAATTCCTTGATAGTAGCAATAATAAAAGCCCTATTAAATACTCAGAAACACCAGCCAGATGCCACCATGGTAAGCTTCCTACATTGCTCCACCATGGCTCACCGTTGTTTTAAGTCACCATAAACACACACGACCACAAATTTGGCAGCCACACCCAAGGCCAAGCTGCTCTGCCCCTTCCCGTGCTGTTATCATTTGGGACTTTGGAACCTCACTGTGAGCTGGATCCCCACACTGACCTTGCTACAAGAGGAAGAGGAGAGGGAGAGAATTAAAGAGAGGAGGAAGATGTGTGGGTGGAGGGTCATCATGCTACAATCCAGCAGACAAGATTGATAAGTTAAGAGCAACTGTGAGATCACAGTTCTACCAAAATCACATCTTATTCAAACGTCTGCCAGATCAAGAAAAATTGCTGGTTTCCCCTTGAAAGTCTGCACTTGCATACCTGGCTTTGGCCTTACCCAACCGTGTCTAACCCGAGTCACCTTCACTGGGCCTGATCCTGACCCCCATCTCAACTGATGGCTCATGTCCCCATCTCCATGGAGGTGCCTGATGCCCTTGGCTGGAGTTTGCCCCAAGTTGTCCCACATCCTGCCCCAGAGGTAGGATTCAGTTCAAGATTAAGACACTGAACTTTGATGTCTATATACAGATATCACAATAGCAGGAGGTATTTCTTCTCCTGTTGTCAGTGCAGACATAACCAATACAGTCAGTAGAGTCATGCCAGGATCATTTAGCCAACTGGCACAGTTTGGTCACCTGTATGATTTAAACTCTCCTGGCTTCCAAAAGGAGATGGACAAATCCAAACTCCCTCTTGGGAAAATTCTTTGTTCTGTTGCATTTTAAATAAAAACTTGACCCAGGTCATACAAGATTTGACGTTGAAGACAACATTTCTCACTGCAAAAAGCAGGAGGGAAGGGGTTTCATTTGTCCAAAGCGGTGCTAACAGAAGGTCTATTGTCCCTCACAAAGTTACATCAGTTCCTGGCCTGTGCCACACCTATCTTTGAGTTTAGCCTTGATGCTTTAAGTGGCCTCATTCCCTAGGTTATTTTGACTGTCTCTCTGCAGTCTCTGTTTTTATATTCTTATCCATTATTAGTCCACTTCTCATAATTAACCACTCCACTTTGGATAGTATGTTTTAACTACTCCCCTGACACTGGAGTTCAAGCATGAAATAGTATCTGTATTCCCTTTTTGGTGTACGTCTTCCTTAAGTGTTTTTTTCCAAGTTCTGAGATGTGCTCACTGCTGTTTTCATTACACTTCCATCATGTTTTATGCCTTTCCCTCATTTTGCAGTCTTTATTGTTCTCCGTTAAGAAACTGGGATGGGAAGAGAAAGAGGGCAGGTGTGAATTACAATCTTAAATAAAGAGATGTTTAAGACAATAAAAAATTCTTACAGTTATCCAGCCTGATTTTACATATGCATCTGAACATTATGTGACTAACAGGACTGTTTGTGGTAGCCTTCTCCAGGTATATCAAGGAATGTAATGATGATGACAACGAGATTATTAAATCAAGATGAAGGGCTGAGATCCAAAGCCAGCTCAAAATTTCAAATCCAAATTCAGCCCTAAGGAGAATAAATTTTTGAAACAACAAATTTACAAGCTCTAGATGCTGCAGCTCTGTTCACTATTGCAAGAACTATCAGTCAAAAGCAGAGCAAAATTGGAGAGAACGTCAGAACTGTGTTAAGTCATGAAACTCTTGTCCTTTTTTGAAGTCAATGAGACTTTCGCCCTTCACTTCAACCGTGCCACAGTTTCTTTCCTGGTACTTTTTGTACATGCAGTGATACAGTTTTGAGTAAAGGTATCTAATCTGCGACAAAGTATGAGTTGACAGAGCTCATGGCTTGGCTTTTCGCTAGAAGGAAATTCTGTGCAGTGGGAGCTCTTTTACCCTACGGGAACATTGTACCTCACCGCTCGAAGGCTTTATAACAAAATGTAGGAGATAGTATAAATAGACTCAGTGATGCTACTAGGTCAGTCAAAAAATAACTCGCTCTTTCAAAGATAGCTAGGCAGCACCACATATTTCTACATCTTGCTCACTTTTTTGGCCTATTTTTATTGCTAATTTCAAAATGTATCTATTTGTCCTGTGAGTGGATATGTTTGGCAAAAAAATTACAAGCAGCTACCACCGAGCACAGCTGTTCCTTGTCATCATTGATAGCAACAAATATAATCAGTCCAAAGCAAGATCACTCCTCCAAGGGGAAAGTGTATTTAGCTATCATTCAAAATCCTCAGCCTGGTATCCTTGATAGTTCAGTAACTCACTGTTTCGCCAGTGGGGTTGATAGAAGTTTCTTTGTTGTGATGGATGCATTTGCCATTACTCACCATACCGGTTCTCCCCTCCAGCTGTTTTACTCTGGTACAATATCCAAAACTCATGAATCTTGCAGTATCCTAGCAGCTCGGTCTGTAACATTCCGGCTTGACAAAATTAGAGCTAATAATTCAAGCAAGCTAAAACATCAAATGGGTAAGAGTCAAAGGAGACTTTGCAGCAGAGGCATTGACTATTGGGAAACCTGGGAGATAAATGGTGATCCAGTGACCATCCTTGTCAAATCCCAAAGTGCTAATGTATTGATCGCATCATTATAATTTAATTAATTACAGCTATATCTCCTTAGATATTTAACTTATGGCTTGATAATAGGACTTGGTTTTCTTGTTGAAAAGATGAGGGTTTATTTCAAGTCTCTCAGAAGTTTGTTTTGTTTGGATTTTTTGTCACCACGAATTGCATGTTTTGCAAAAGGATGCTGACCTGGAAAATTAATCTCTGCTTACCCATGCAAACAGATACAATATCTCTGCAAATTTCCAGTCTGCCAGCTCCTTCTGAGATATTTCTGTGAACCATAGCTAGAAGAAAAAGGGCTTTGCATCTATTTCACTGGAATCAGAATGATAATATATTCCAAGACATGACAGAGTCTAATCACTGCATTTGTGACATGCCTCTTGGTAAACAAGGAACTGGACTGGGAAAGACAACTTAGTCCACATGACCCAGCAGGTGGACACAGCGTTATAAATTCATTTCAAGTGATCTAGAAATCAAATACCAGCCTCCTCATAACATATATATATATTAGTAATTACAAGACCAAGCTGCCCTTCTAGTTTTAGCTCACTGCCCAAGAATATTGTGTCTGAATGTCTCTCACCTAAAGTCAACAGAAGTAGGAAAAGAAATAGTGCACTCCATCACATGGAACATTTCAAAACAGAAGCTCCATGTGAGATGGAGGGTTTGAGAGTTGTTACTGCCATTGTTTTAATTTACTTGGTTAATGTGTTAGATTTGACAGAATCGATGTCATATTTTTGTATAATTGATTTCCAAGTGCTCACATAGATGTATGGGTATACTGGCACAGGAGGCTTAAGCATCTTTTCTAAGTTCTTTCAGGAAAATAACTTTTGATGCAAACAGCTTGGGTCTCTGAAAGACAGGGCAACAAGCTATGCAATAAACTGGTTTCTCTTTCTACAATGTTATGACAACATCACTTGTGTATCTGGTTCATATTTCGAGCTAATTTATTCTCTACTTTTATCTTTGAAGGTGTCCTCATAATTAATCTGCAGTAAATACCATAAAAACTGATACTGGATCATATCAGAAGATATATCAGAGGGATCATTAAGAAGTCCAACACTCTTAGGCTTTGCAGGTTAATTTGATTTTCTTCCAATGATGTAAAAAAAAAAAAAGACACTTGAAGAAGAAAACAAAAACATATAGTTCTCTAATGTTGAAAGGTGTAGGTCATTTACAAATGTGTATGATTTTGACTATTTTTACACAAGGGACAAGATAAAAACTTTTTGTACTGTTTTTTTAAGGTAAAATTGTTTTCCGTGTTTGACTTCAGGTCCACACTGAAACACAAGAAGATCAAGCAAACACCCATTTTTGATTACCAGGTTCAGCTGTGAAGACTATGTTGCCTTGCGGTTCTGCCTCAGCAAAGAGGGTCACATCAGCAAATTGTCTCAAATCACTACTTAACTACACATTCCTTCATCTGGGATTCATTCACAGCTTCTTTCACCTTAAGTAAATCTCTTGGAGGCTGAGTCCAGTTAGATTGCAACACTGGTAGCTTCTCTGTGTGTAGAAACCATGCTCAGTCCTAGCTCTGTGAAGTAAGAGTGCAGAAATCATGAGCTCTAAATTGAAAAACATCCAGGTTTCCCCAGTATAAATGCCAGACAATCCTGTTTGCTGGCAGAGGAAGAGAATGATTATCCTTTCAAGGATGCAGCCTAAGAAATCACAACCATGCAAACAGTTTGATAGCAGAAGGACAAGAGGTTCAGAAAAACATAGGCATAATTCATTGTCTCTAGTTGCAAAACCTCACCAAGGCACATATTTCTGCTTCCTGATTGCTATCTCTTGAAAAAGGCATATACAAACCATTTTATTCCTAAAGCCAGGGACACAGCACTCTGTGGTCCTTGAATCAGAACACGATGTGCAACAGGAACTGAATAAAGATGCTTTTTGGCTGTGTTGAACATACATCTACAATTTGCATTAGTAAAGGCCACTGTGTGTTTTCAAGGAATAGTAAGACAGACACTTCTGAAAGCAGATCTTCACAATAACACCTCCCATCACTTTCCTTAATCTCTTAATATCTCTGTTTTTTCTTTCTTTTTTTTTTTTGTAATGCGGTACAACTTGTATAATAATAATAATTACCTCACAAGAAAGATATGAAGCTTAATTAAATAAAGGTTGATTATCAGAAGCTCAGAGCATGTGCAGAGCCTGTTTGCTATAGCTTTTCTGCTGTTAAGCTTTTCTGCAGATCAAGCCTGGGCTGTACTAGAAGTGATATGAATCATCTGTATCAAAAGAAATATGAGTCATTCAAGGCAGAGCCATCCAAGACCACAAATGAGGCATTATTCTGATAATGACAGATTTATAGTGGAGACACAGGGAGAAGGATCTCCTGGTTCTTTCAAACTAGCCCCTGTTCTAGGCCTCTACACAATCTCCTTAAAAATGTACATTATCTTCACTTGAACATCTTGACTGAAAAAGACTAGCCAGCAATTCAGAAAAGATAGAAACCAGATGAGCTTCAGTCATTTTTACACCTAAACTCAAACCAGACCTCATCAAGTCCCTCTAATGTTCTTTTACTGCTGGTTGCAAGCTGGGACTGGAAGTGGAAATGCCAAAGCACCCCAAAGATAGGCAGCATTTGTGATGGGATGAGAAGCAGATGTTGAAGAAATCTCAGAAGAGATGATCTTTTCACAGAAATATCAGACCTTTTTTGCACAACTCAAGTCCAGGACTTCCAACAAACAGGTGTCTGCAGCCTCCACTCCAAAAGAGCTCTGATTATAGTATATCTTATGTCATTTTCAACAGCTCTGTAGTCATTTGAAGTATCTTCAAGGATCTCAAAGGGATCATGACTACACGAGTCACTAACTCAGGTCCTCAGTGTATCTTGATTTTACTGCCCAACTGAAGATAGGTCATGAGAGCCATAGTTTAAAGTAAAGGTGCTCGGCATTTCTTTGAAATTCATCACCCATTAGTCACCTTCAAAATGAGGGCCCACACCAATACTGAGGTATGGAATAAAAAAAAAATAAAAAAAAAAAAAATAGAAAAACCTCAAAGGTCCTCAGGAGAGTAGGAAATGTAGTTTTCAAGGAAAATCAGTAGGCCTCTGCAGCTCTTTGAAAATCCCACCATTCACCCAGAGCACAGTCAATGACAGCAGCACTTTGCTACCCCTATACCTATTATATTGGATTTCAGCATCATTTAATTGATGCTCAGCAGTTTTGAAAAGCTCCTCAGACAGTAAGGAGAAAGAGGGGCAGCAGTTACAATGCAAGTGGAATTGAGAAGGGACCAAGATCCACTCCTACCATGTATCACTGCCTTTCTCCGGGATCTTAAGTAGGATGTTGGGCCTGCATTCTTAATATGTTTCAGTTTCCATGGAATTTAAATGTCTTACTGCCATCAGCAACGTCTAGTTGTGAAGGTAACTACACTGAGGATTTCCCAGCTTCTGTCGTGAGAAGTAACACGTAAGTATTATAAATCAACACCGTCAAATAGAGAAATACACTATTGCTTCATTTAAGAAATGGAACCCATAGGTGGGATTTGTCTTACCTGAGTATGTTTGAAGTCTTGATGGTTTAAGTTACACTAACAGACTTAAAGGTATACTGATCACCTGCAGTAATAACTGAAAGTTCCCTAAGAGAGAAAAATAGGCACTTAGAGAATCAATCAGTCATCTCAGCTGTGTTAAATTCTTATTTTAGGTCTATTCAGCTTCAGAAATAAACTGTCTTCTCCACTGCGAATAAAGGGATTCCAGAACGATCTCCTTAGATTCAGACTTTTAGCCTGTAGACACTTAGATTCCACCTTAAAAAAGCGCTGAGGCATAATTTAACATTTTTAATTCTAACCAGAAGCCTGGATGCAAGTGTCTTCTTGCAGAATATTTACAATAAGATTTTTGTTCATTAAAAACTACACTTTTATTTTTTCAAGAAAAAAAAATAACAATTTTAAAAATGAATGCATTACACTTTACATTTTATGGGTCTACAAGGAATGAACAGAATGTAACATTTTGACTAAAGAGGTTTTTTTAAGGGCAATCAAACCAAATGGATATTAAATGAGGATAGTGTAAACACATTCATAAAATATTATTTCTTTTTACTTGTGCACTATCTTTATTGTTGCCATATACCTGAGTATTAGCATTTTTGCCTCTAACTCTCACAAAATCTCAGAGTGCTTTACAGTGATTAATTAATTAATTATAGCTCAAACTCATTCTCTTGGATAGAAAACTACCTGATGGGTTCCCTGAGGCAAAGAGTCCCTTATGGTTAGAAAACAAGTGGGTGGAAAAATTAAATCTTTCTGCCTCCTGCCTTACCCCCAAGAAGACACTGACATAGTGCATCACAGGGCTCAGGCTACCGTTTTTCATCCCAACCTGTCTGACCAGTTACCTGTGGATATCTGAGGCTGCGTGTCACCGCAGCAGCTAATGGAAAGGTTCTTGAAATGAAGAGCAGCTTTGCACTCCACCAAACCCTTGCTTTTAAAATAAATTGATGCTTTACTTCCACTTATTAAAACCAGAGACAAACTTACATTCGTTTCTTAAAGAACTGGAGATTTCTCAATAGATTTGATGTATTTATATTTCTGAAGTAGAGATGAAGCTCATGTCACTAACACCTACTAATGGTGGCACTAATCACACTAAGTCTGCATTAGACACCTGAACCAAACCTATCCTCCAGCTTAGGTGTATGGGTTCGGTGCAGAAGAGGAAGGAACCTCCAGACAGTGCTTCATTCAGTCCTAAAACAGGTTGCTGGTTGATTTACCAGGACTAGGTGTCTAGTCCACAGACAACGAACATGAAGTGAGCTTAATCCCTTCACAAACAGTCAGCTGCTGCTATAACGCAAGTCTTTCCCAAATTAAATCGGCCTCTTTTAGTACCAAGTCGACCAGACCACTTGTTTCAAGCCCAAGCAAACATCTCCAGTAACAACAAAAACCAAATGTGAGAATTACCAACATAAACGCTCATTTCGATGAAAAAATAAATCCCTGTTTTCTAAAGCTGTTTGGCTTAAATCAAACACCCAGCTAACCTTTGAACCAGCTCTGGGAAGTTTCCATTCCAATGAGAGCTTCAGGAATGCATGCCAACAACCTACACTCTATCCCCAGTTGGCAGGAGGTTGGCAGGAATACAAAAAAACATGTTAACAATGATGCTTTTTTTCTATATATACAGTAAACCTTATGTGTATCAACACACTTGTTTAAACAGCTTTTTGAATCTGACTCACAATCTTCATGAATACATAAAAAGTTCCAGATGTTAAAATGTCCCAGGACGTGCATTTTAACCAACTTTGTTCCGCGTTTGTAGCCTGACATGCAAAGGGGGCATATTGATTAGAATTACTGGCATACTTACTGCTTCACTTTTCCTGCTTCCTACTGAGTGGTATTTGCCATGGAATGACTAGTCTTTGTGCTATTTATTCCCAGCATGGTGCTCTTGGGATCCTGGATGCTTTGGAAATTCCCTTTGCATCAGTAGCTGGAGAGTTGGAAAAAAAAAAAAGAAGAAATTAAAAAAAAAAAAAAAGGAAGAAAAAAAGCAATCTGAGACTTCACAGGTGCAATAAAGAAGAGGCTGAGGGGAGAAAGAGAAGAAGTGAGAGAGAAAAGCTGTTTCTTCTTCTCTACCATCACACAGAGCTCAAATAATGACCAGGTAATGCCCAGGTCTGTGTCCAGAAAAGACACAGCTCAGCTGCTCTTCACTGTTGGTGTGTCTATCGCAAAGCCCTTCACACTGGTGCAAAGTCACTGTTTATTTTAACTCTTACTCGCTATTAAATTTAAGACTCAGAATCCCCTGTAGCCATTTATGTTTATTAACAGTGAGCATGTGTGCACCGCCAGAAAATCCAAGGCCTGGGAGAGATAGACAGCAGAATGCTACAGCTTCAGAGAAAGCCCATTAGAAACAAGGTATCTTGGATGATTTGCATGGGAATTACCATAAAGGCTTAGTGGAGCTTAAAAAACACGAGTTTGTGACTGTTTCTGACCTTACTTGCATCAATGTTATACCAGTGTCATGTCGCTGACTTCGGGTTAGCTACTTCTGAATGTGGATAAATAAAGTTTAGGTGCGTTTTCCTGAAGCACCCTCACTATTCCACTTTTCAAAAATGATGAAACATGTAGCTCCAGGTTCATAAAGGTCAGATGGAGGCTGTGCTCCTCTGCACTTAGATTCAGATCTTAGAACCTTATCCAGATCATTTACTACAAGCACCCAAAACAGGCATGGTAAAAACCAGCAGGTACTCACTCGGTGGGGTGATCCAAATGATGACATTTAGGCTACCGGAGAAGTCAGCAGGCACCATCAGGAGTAACAAAGAGCTCTCCAGCGACTCTGTACATGCTTTATCCAATGACTTTTCAGTGCATGGTGCATACACGGTGACAGGAACTGGAGTATTCTGTCCCAGGGCACAAGTTGGCTTCAGAACTTTTTTTCTTCTAGTTCCCCTGGTCCCATAAATTTTGTGTTCCTCCCTGCAGAATAGCTTACACCTGCTAATGGTAACTGAGGATAATTCCCTATTTCCTTCTTTTTCCTCTTTTACTCCAAATCTCAGGCTACAGAAGAGGTCTTTATGTGAAAGATCCTTTCTGGGTAGGAGGATTAATTGTAGAATCATAGAATGGTTTGGGTTGGAGGGGACCTCAAAGATCATGTAGTTCCAAACCCCCCCTAAACCATTCTCATGGTCTTCAAGGCCATGGGGTTTTAGTTGAATTCACTCTGGCAGAGTTAGGAATGACCTATTCAAATCTGGCTTTTGGGGACCTGACACCACAAGTCAGGTGGGTAGAGACACACGTAACTGAGGGCATCATTTAGAGATAAATGAGAGGTGGGTAGCAGGCAGGTGGTAGGAGATACACAAATTTAGCTACAACTTTGTGTGCATGGGGTTTTTCAGGGTCAGGGGTGGGACAACAGAATTTACATTTGGCCTCTCAACTTGAGCCTCTGGGGTATCAAATTAAAATTAAAATATCAGTGTGAGCTGGCACCCCCTCTTTGCTTCACTGACAGTGTTGACTACTTCCCACAGTAGGGCGTTTAGTACTTGGAGAGCTCAGAGTTTTCTGCATGTTAAAACAGCATTTAAGTGCCTTAACTTCTAATTAAATCTCACCTCTCTTTCTCTCTGAATGATACTTTATGTATCTGCATGCTTGGTTTCACCTGGCACTGGATTGTAGGCAATGCCTAAATACAGGCATAGGATTTAGGTATTATCCAAATGGTGGGAATGTGGCCACATGCCCCATGAATTTGGCTAATAGTGGCACATAAAGGACAGATGAAGGACAGATGAAGGAGAATACCACAGCAATATAATTAATGCTGAAAGACTGGAGGTGTACAAAAGCTTGAGTAGTTCAAAGCGTTTGGCTTTCTAATATTTAGATTAACAATCTAACCCAATACATCTCAAACTCTAAAGCAATTATTTGGATTGGAGGTGTTAACCTGGAAGCACAGGAAGAGTGAATTCGCCTCACCTAACTTTAGCCATCATAAAGTTAGACATCTGTCTACACTATTTAATCAGTTCCTCTTACAGTCAGTGAAGAAAGACGTAAACCTCTAGAAATGGCCTAATCCATCCTAGTATAAGTGAGATGAACTGCTCTCTGGAGGATCCTGTCTGCTCCCATTGACTATTGAGAGATGATCAACAGCTTAGACAACTAGTTTAGATTAGGTACCTACCGTCTAGACATTTTAACATTACATGAGACTAATCTACCCCCCAGATATTCAGTATCTCTTTAGAAATCTCATGAGTGTTGTTGCAGTAACAAATACTGCTTTTTCATATTTATGCTTCCCAGAAGCAAGTTTTGATTTGCTAGCGTATCTCTTCAACAACAATTCATTGTCATTCTCCCCTTCCCCTGTTTAAACACACGTATATGTGTATGTGTATGTGTAAACACAGTCTTCGTATGAACCAATTGTATCTACATATGTAATGCAGCAGGCATGTATTTTATGACATTTGTTGTTATTTGGTTTCTTATGAACAGAAAAATGGGAAACCTGATGAAGTCTCCAACTTTCTGCATCTGAGTTCTAGGCATGGTATAATTTTTGTATTGACTATTACAGAATCATAGAATGGTTAGAGTTGGAAGGGACCTTAAAGATCATCAAGTTCCAACCCCCCTGCCATGGGCAGGGACACCTCCCACCAGACCAGGTTGATCAAACCCCATCCAGCCTGACACTGAATATTTCCAGGGATGGGGCATCCACAGCTTCTCTGGGCAACCTGGACCATGGTCTCACCACCTTCACAGGAAAGAATTTCTTCCTAATATCTCATCTAAATCTCCCCTCTTCCAATTTAAAACCATTACCCCTTGTCCTATCACTACACTTCCTGACAAAGAGTCCCTCTCTAGCTCTCCTGGAGCTCCCTTCAGATCCTGGAAGGCTGCTCTAAAGTCTCCCCAGAGCCTTCTCTTCTCCAGGCTGAACAGCCCCAGCTCTCTCAGCCTGTCTTCATAGGAGATGTGCTCCAGCCCTCTAACAGTCTTCGTGGCCCTCCTCTGGACCTGTTCCAATAGGTCCATGTCCTTTCTATGTTGAGGACTCCAGAGCTGGACACAGTACTCCAGGTGGGGTCTCACAAGCACAGAGTAGAGGGGGAACCCCTCTACTCCCATTGACCATGGGAAACTTCTGGAACTTAGAAGCCTTACCAAGTTATTATGAATTTTATATCCTTAAGGATTATTTTAAAACCACAGTCTCCCAGGTGCTATAGTTAGCTTTGCCTGGGATGCATAAGTCATGTTAACCCTTGAACCTGTCTCATCTTTTCTTCCAAACTTAGTCAGCTGTGGCTTTTAAAGTTCACGCTTAAAATTAACTTCTTGTCTGTTGAGTGAGTATCTGGCAGCTGCACGGCTGAAATAAGCAGCTTTTTCAGCATGTGAAACCAGAAGAAGAATAAATAAATAACTAAATAAATATATAAGTAAAAAGCAAACAATACATATACAAACTGTTTATATCCTAATAATATAAGATGGTCTCTTTTTGCAGGAAAATAAATTACCAGATAAATAGCTTGCTCTGATACTAAACAGATTAGCCCTTCATGCCATTTAAAGGAAGAAAACTACTTTGTAACAGGAAAATTATTTTTATATCTCCTATCTCACCTGGTGCATTTCCCTTCCATTCTACTGATAATTTCAACATAGTTTTTATGAAGAGCAATTCCAGACCCCATTATTGTTCCAAGCTCTGACATTCACATAGGAAATGAAAAACTGCCCTAACCTTCCTTCCTGCTCATAAAGTCCTGGAAGAGGTGGATAAGACCACAGAATCTTTTGACTTAGGGTACAATTTTTTCTGCATTTGCATAAAAGCCCCAGGCAGGCAGGAAGAGACAATATTTCAAACCCAATCCCAAATATTTCATTTGGAGCGGTTATCTCATAATTACAGAGCTGCTGCCAATTAGCAAAAAGAGAAACCTGTAGAATAATTTTGTGCTGTTAGACATGGAGGAAGGGATGGGGCTGTTGGACTTTAACTTGTAATGTATGTAGATATACAGTCCTGAACGAAAACGGGCAGTCCCACAGAGTGATCAATGATTTCTTTGCCTGGAGGGCACACATACCCTGCACATATCGATCGAAACACCTTTTCCTCGTGAAGATGTTTTCTGTTGTGGGACAACCATTGCTGCCACAGTGATTTAGCAGAACAATGCAATATTATAGGCAATCTGAGGCACAGCATTTCTTCACCCACCAAAAACAGACAGAGAATTTAAAGATAATATAAATATCTTTGGCAGGGGATTAGTGTCCACATGCAAAACTTCCCTGGAAGCCTGACTGCTGGAGAGAAAAAAAAAAAAAAAAGCCTTTCCTTCAACATCACCTGAAACACAGCATCTGCAACAGCAAACACTCCCAATGTCATGTGGATCCAGAATACAGTGAAGTGAAGAAGGTTGCCTTTGGGCCATCTGCAGCTCCCACAGAGAAACTTCCTCTTAAAACATCTCAGACTCCCTGTTTCCACACCAGCAGATTGAACTTTGTGATCTAAGGTCCTTGATACTTCACGTCTCATTCCTGAAGGTTTCTAGCCCATTTACTTGCTCGCCTGCACACATTACTTAGGTTTGTAAAACTCATAAAAACACAGGCTGCTCAAATCTTTTATAGATGAAAATGGGACCATATTAAGGAGAGGATGAGGCAGGAGACAAAACTGAAGAACTCTTCCACCATCATGATATATTTACCATTAATGAACCAGTTGTGTCCTATGATATCCCTCTAAATAAAGAACCTCTGTGGCATTTTTTACAAGTGAAAAATTGAATGTGCTTTGTCTCACTTAAGCGTCAGACCCTGTCCCTTGATAGGAGATCAGAGTTCCTTTGAAAAAGTGGCTATTGGCCTTTAGGCCAAAGAAAACTGTATGGGACCATCTCACCCAGTATAAAAGATCCACTTGCCGCTTCTCAGGCTTGGGGTGAGGAAGACACCTCTCAAAGCATGGTTACGTCTACAGCAGGCTACAACTGAAGCTGCAATGAGCATGGGATGTTCCCTGCCCTGTGTGCCACCTCCTTATAGACCGTTTCTGTGCATCCAAGAACATGGGCTTTAGCTTTGCATGGAGGTTCAGTGTCAGAAGGATGAGCAAATGTAACCTTCAGTGTCACCTCAAGGCCAACCAGAATGAACAATACAAATTATCAGTTGTTGCTGTACGAGATCCCTTATGTAGAAGAAGTGCCATGTCACCACAGCTTGACAGCCAAATCACTTATGTCCCAGTCCCAGGATGCTTGAAATGAGCTGGGTCTCTGGATGTAGTTGGATTAGAGATGGGCAAACTCTGTCATTCTTTTGGATATTGCACAGTGTATAACAAAGTAGGTTCATTCCTGCAATAGGTTGAGGATGTTCAAGATCATATCCAGCACAAATTTGATGGCTGCAAATATGCCAAAACAGGGATGAAAGAATCCTGCCTATTAGCCTTCCCTAGTTAAAGAAGATTCACCTGTGAGTGTTTCCATCCCTACTTATGGTGATGGGGTTTCTGCCTACTAATTCTCTGGCCTTATGTGATTTTAACCAGAATCTGACTTGGTTGCTTCTAAAATCCTCTTTTTTCCATATATATTCTCCAAAGAAGGTTATTTACAAATGTGGATAATAAAACCTCATCATTGAAAGAGATCCTACAACACACAGATTCTGGCTCATCCCAGATGACAAGGGTGGATGCTCCTCTAGAAAATTTAAGGAACATACTGTGTTGCTTTAAAAGGGCAGCACTATGAATTGATTACTTTACAGTGAACAGCACTGAAGAAATTAAGGCCAGGCCTTGTTCGTACTGAAATCAATTAGAATTTTGCTACTGATGGAAATGAAAGCTGGATCAGTCTTCATAACTACTTCTCCGAGTACTTTAATAGCCAACCCTGTGTTTTTATAATGTCTGTATTTAAACAGCTTATTCAGTTAACAACATCCTTTCTCCTTCATTTATGCTACAAATAAACAGAAATTGTTAGGCTCATGCCTAAAAAAAGGGGGAGGAAAATAATGTAAATATTTGCTACAGTAACAACTGAAAAATCGGACTCACCTCTGGCCCTGGGTTTCTTATGGACAAATTGGGTCCAGTAGTTTTTATTGCACTCACTATAAAACAGACCACACACTAGTTTCTTTTAGAAATGTTTAATCAGGGCTTTAAAAACATTTGGCTGGCTCCTAGGACCCCGTAGCACCTTTAGGATGTACAAAGGGTGTCTACTGAAGATTCTCAGTACTGATCTGCTCAAAAAAAAAATACAATCCCTGGTAGGATCACAAAGAGGTGGGTACTGGTGGTGTTGTCTACTGCCAGCCTGACACCAGAAGGTGTGATATTGTCTGCTTTTGCATCAAAGTCACCCAAATGAAGAATAATCTGCCCCATATGGATACTGATATGACTAGATTGTGCCATTTGGGCCTGGTGCCAAGTAAGTGGGGCCTGATAGCTCCAAGCTGTCTGCTGTAGAGGATGGACTTATAACTCCTTATGTTAGAAATATCACTGGGTTTCCTACTGTTTGAGTCTTTTTTTTTCGTTTTTTTTTTGATGGCCAGAAAAGATCACCAGGATGGACACAATCTGACATGCTTTTTTCCTTTCTTCTAAAGGTTTTCCAATGTCTTTTCCACATCTCCAAGCAAAATGATGGTTGGCTAAATGCCATCTTTTTTTTCTTTTTTTTTTTTAATAGACTATGAAAGTGAAGAAAAAATAAAGTGGAGGGCAAAGAAAAAAAGAAGAAAGAGCAACAAAAATAGGAAACTAAGATACAAGTAGGGAGAAGACTTGTAAATTACTAGGACTGCCTGTAATTTTCTTCACTTTTCATTTCAACTTAGTAGAATGTCCTGAATTGAGGCAAAGCGAACCAATTTTCTGGTTTACAATTTTACTTTTTTAGCTGAGCCTCTTCTAACTAAACAAACTATGAAATTAACAGCCCATTGTTTAGAAAACTGTTCACTCTCACAGTGATAAGACCTGATCACACCAAGAAGGTGCAGAGGCCCTTGCTTATCCTTATTGCTAGAATGACCAAGGTCAGGGAATTTTGTTATTTACCCGTTGGAGTGTCGGAAGTGGAAAAGTGTTGAGGGGTCACATCTGCAGGGAGGAGCAGACAGGACAGGTGACCCAAACATGACCAACTGGGGTCTTCCATCCCGTGTGCATCATGCTCAGTATAAAAGCTGAGGGATCAAAGGGTCAACTTTCTTTCTTCGATGGTCGACGTTCGAGGAGGTCCCTGTTTGTTCACCTGCCTTTGACCCCAATCCAAGTGTTCATGACTCCAGATGTGGGATCCAACTTCTGTCGGTCACTGAGTCCAGTCTGGGACTTTTCCTGATGCCTGCTGGTGACATGGTCGTCATCCTGGGAGTTTGATACAGATTTGTATGTACTGTGTCTTTTTCATTATTTTCTTCTTACTTAATTTTAGTATTAATACTTCATTAAAGTAGTTTAGTTCATTCTAAACTCCTAAACTTTCCTCTCCTTTCTTTCTGTGGGGAGGAAGGGCCATCTGTCGATTTGGTTTTGGTAAATTTGGATGAAACCACAACATAGAAGGAAAGGAAGAATCAAGATGGAAAGGCCAAGAAATACTTACAGATGACCTTACTACCGCTTTTCCCCAGATCCAGGCCATGCTTAACCTCTTCCTTGTGTACTGCATTGTATTTTTCTGCCACCTGGCAAAGCCATGCATTTGTCAGCATTTGAAAGCAAACCAAGTATCTGTTGTTCTATATTCATGCTGTTGTTCCCACGTGAAAACTGATGTTCCATCAATCTTATAAAATTAAAAGGAAACCTGACCTGGGTCTGGTTGGGGGACACAGCCTGAGTGGTCAGGCTGAAGTCACACACATACTGTTGCATAGATGCTGAAGGACTCTGCCAAAGCAGGGTCTATAAATGCGACATGTGGTTCCAAATCATGGGTCATGGCCAGCCTGTGGAAAACTTGCTCATGTTTCAGCCTGCAGGTTAACCAGGGAGACTCGAGGGAAGGAGGGAATCCTGTCCCTGTTTCTAGTGTGGCTGCCAAAAGCTTCTGCTGTACTTTGCACCTCCAGAGACCATGAGGGAAAAAAAACACCTCACAAATTTTCAGCTGGTGAGTCCATCAGGAAAGTCTCAGCCTGTCTCAGTGCCACCATTCACACCCAGAATTATAGGTTAATAACCTTTCACATGGCCTGAGAAAGGCCTGGCCAGTTCCTCTGTTTTCCCCGTAATAAGAAAGAGCAGAAGAAACTTTGCATTTTATGGACACAATAATCTCATTAAAGCTTCACCGTGGCTTCCAGAAGTTTTAATAAACCAGCTGGTTAATCACAATAATATCCCTTCCCCCCCTTCACTTTATGGAAAGATCCTGCGGTCAGGAAATATAAAACTCTCAACACGTTGACCACAGCGAGGATTACAGCCTCATGCAGTGACACTTTTCCAACTGTAGATCTTGTGTGCTGCACAAACCTCAAACAACCTCATAAACAAGTTTGAAGCAGACCTAACGCCAGGCTTGCCAAGGAGAACATCAAGAGTGATTCTGTTAATGAGGTCTGGCTGGAGCTGAAACACCTCTCCTAAGTGTGTTATTTTTAATCAAGTCATTTCCAGCAGGAACCTTTATAGAAGTGTGCAGTGATTCATTCCTTAAAATTTACACTTGAAGGCCCCAGTCCTGTGCCACTGATGTCACTGGAAGCTTTCGCAGTGACGGATGGGTGTTGAATCAGACACCACAGGCTTGACACTCAATGACATAGCGCCTGCAGATCAGACTAGAATCCATGTCCTCAGTCTCATACCTCAGAGACAATACTGGGAGCATGATCCGAGACCTCACCTCTACAACAGATAAGGAAGTTAATAACAAATCAAAGAACTATTCTTTCATTGTGTCATCACTGTCTTGAGCTGAGGACGTGCCATCTGCCTGAAGCTCCCAAGTGGGGTGCTCCTGAGCACCCTGAGGGGCCCGGTCCTACAAGTAGTGTAGTCCTCTGATCTGAGCAGGGTGAGTGAATAATCAGTGATCTCACTTCAAGTTTATGACCATATTTATTCAAAGTGCAGCTGAAGCAAAAGCTGCTTTTGCCCAGGAAGACGAAGATTTAAGGTCATGAATCCCCTCCTGAAAGATTTTGGGCCCGTGTCCCACAACTAAGTCCCTTGAACTACTGGGCTACTTTAGTAAAAAATGGAGTCTCACTCCCTCATGCTGCAATTAAGGTAGAGTAAAACAGGTGTGAGGAAACAGGAGGGAATATGTGATATTGTGAAAGCTGAACTCACATCCAACCCATTAGGTCACAAAAGCTGTGCCCACCTAGGTCCAGTTGAGGGGATCTCCCTCACATATTGCAAATTTAATCCACTTAACGCAAAGAAGCATAGGACAAGGAAGGAGGAAGGTCTACAGCAGCAATAAGACTGCTGGGAAAGTGCAATTTTTTTATATCTGAAGGTCTCAAAGTGCTGCCCAGCATAAAGAAAATAGTGACAGTCATTTTTTACCACTTACCTGTGCCTAATTTAGCGACGGTATCAGATGCAGCCTCTGAGTTCATTAAGTGTATCACTAAGTATGAAAAGCAACACATACCACCTCCCTTGAGTCCTTTGGGTCCCAGTCAAGTCCATTGAGAAATGAAGACTTATAGAAGATGTCCATCCAGCCTGTCTACACACTCATGTCGGGATGGCACAAACCGGCTTGGAAGAAGCTCTCTCTATCCACCTAGAGGGAACCTCTGCAACTTAAATAGTGTGCCCACCTTATAGCCAAGTAAAATCTAGTGAGATTAACTTCAGTCCCTTAGGAAACAACCAGAATATGTCTCCCTACCCCCATTTACACATACAAAAAATGAGGGCTAAAGCAGCTGTGCCAGAAGAGCTGAGAAAAGACTGCGTTTTTTTCCTCTCTCTCATGACATGTCTCTACTCACTGAGCCACAGTGTTTCTCTAAAGATTTTCTACTCCTGGAAATGCACTATTTCTGGATAATGGTTCCCAAGTAGTTGTTTAATTAAAGCCCCCATGTAACCAGTTTTATTCCAGAATTCTGGAATAGCTATTCTGGTAAATTCTGAAGTGTCAAGAAGCCCTAAGGCACATGAAGAGAAGTGTGTGTGCCTGTCTCAATGAGAAGCTGTTAAAAGGAAGGTGAAAATAATAGGAAACTTGCGTATATTGGTAAATGGCAATGAGAATGTTGCTGGTAGCATCATTTTAAATCATTCTGGCACACAAACAACTAGAGCTGCACACTAGTTTGGAGGAGGAAAAAAGGATTGAATTAATTCAACTTCTTTTTGCATGTGGTCTTCAAGGTTACGATTTATTCATTAGTTGAATTCACGTTCCAAATAATTTCTTTGGGGCATCTCAGTCTCAAGTCTATGAGCTGTTCGGTGTATATGTTTGATATATGAAAATCAGGCTGGGCTAATTAGTTTTGGTTAGATGCATAGTTTATGATGTGTTAGCTCTTTGCCTTGATTGGATTAATTTAGTTCTTAGAAACATGTGTTATACGTGAAAAAAAGTACTTGAAAATACCTCTGCCACAACCATTCTCTAACAGTCATTGGAAATTCCTTGTTTGTACAAACTTTCCTGCAGCAAACTTACAGGATAAATTATACATAAAAAAAAATAATAATAATACACTAGAAGCATGACCCCAGCAAAAAGAAAAATGTATAGTATTTTATTTGAGCAAGTAATCAATGTGTTGTAGACTAACCAAGCACCATTCACTACTGGGTTCGTTAATTACATCCCCTAATTTTGTAGTCCTTGTTCCTGGTACTGAGCACTTATTCATGCATGTTCAGCCACAGTAAAGTCAATGAGATTGCTTGTGACTTTGAGCACACCAGCGGAAGGGCTATCCCAGCTAACACCACAAATTAGACAACCCAGCCTGCATTTTGATTACACACACACACGTCCCCCATGCTCCCCTCTCACACTCCTCCCTCCAGGAACATGGACTGGAGACACGGTCTCTTGTGGCCCTGTTGTTGCCACCCTGGTTTCTGGGAGTCCTCCGATCACACACCAGCTCGATCGCAGACACACTCAGCCACACTCACCTTCAGCTTCAATCATGCCCTCGTCCCTCCACTAACATGTACTCACTCAGACACTTTCACATTTGGTTATATACCCAACTCCTGGCACTCACATCCAGTTATGTTCAGAGTGTTACACCCACACTTAATTACAATCACACCCTCACACTCCCCATTCAGTTACACCACCAGAGCTGCCCACCTCCCCCCACCCTCAATTATAATCACATGTGATTAAACCTGCAATTCTGCACCTACGGTATAATCCTTCACTGGCATTCGCATCCACTTATGCTCAACAGCCTTCACTGGGATGCACGTCTGCTCATCACATTCGTGCACGCATGGAAACACCAGATTTCTTCTTTCATCCTGACAGCGAAGTGGCTTTTAGTTTTTTCTTTCAGCAACACAAAGAGCACCTATTTTTCACCAAGGAGCAGAAAGACTTGCTGCTCCTGTGGAACGTTGCCTTCCCAGAAAAAAATCACCTTGAATCCTTATCTTATACCTCCTGAAGAAAGCATGATGTGGTTGTTTTTCTTTTAGTACCTGGCAGGAATGAAAATCAAGGTGCTATTTCACAAAAGGCTTGGCACTTGAAACAAAAGACAGTTCCTACCCTAAAGAGATTAGGACTATATCTATCTTTCAGCAGGAGAAGGCGATGGAGTTTCTTATGGAGGAATATGAAGGTCATCTACCCATTCCGTTGTTGGATCTATGGAAATGTTGTGAAAGCAAATTACTGATGGTAAATAACACATGGCCAACCACTCACCACTGCAACAACTGGTTGTCCAAGCAGCCTGCAGTCACCTGAGATGATATCTGTGTATAGGTTCTTCTACACCACTGCCTGGTCACCTTTTGCAGTTTGGTAATGGTGATGTGCAGGCAAAATCCTTCTCCTAAAGTCCACCAAAATGTTTTTCAGTGACCATGGACCTATGGTTTTCCTGGCAACAAGACCCACCTTGGATGTATGTGAAGCCCACACAAATGCCAACAAGAAATCAGGATTGTTATGGGACTCTTTTCACTGGATACATTCAATTCCAGGAACACCAACCATAGTCATAAATATTAATGAAAGATCAGAAAGAAAAGAGGATATAAAAAAAGACTGCATACAGATACTTTAGGGGCATAAACAGAACAAGTATCATCGGTACCAACCCATGCACACTCACGTGCACAGATGCTTCATTATATTTTCCGGTATTTAAAACTCACAGTCAGTCTGAACCAGACTAAAGAGGAAACTCTGATAATCTGAAGTGATTTCTAAGGCAGGTTTTGATTTAAAAGAGATACAGCAAAGCTCTGACTAAGAAGCCAAATCTCCCATCACATATTCCTGACAGAGGTTTGGGCTTGGGTTTTCTTTAATCAAGCCATAAAATCCCAATGAAATTGACACTGATTCTTCTAGAAGTAACAGTAGGGGGGAGGGAAAAAAGGAAAAAAAATAATAAAAACAAAAACAAAACCACCCAAACTTAAAAAACATGCTGCAGGGTGAGACAGGGCCTATGGATAAGTGCCTGCTGCCACAATAAGATACACATGGCTTGTTCAAAGATGCCTTTGCAGGGAGCCAGGCCACAAATAAAGACAGACATGTGGTTTGGGGTTGAACTGGCCACTTTTTTATTAAATAAACAATTGATCCAAATCAAGGAACTCTAAATCATTTAGGAGGTCTTTGTTGATCCTGACCAGAACTAATACGTGCAGATAACCTGCACTTGGTCTCATAATTATCATTCCCCGCACGGCTACCACCCATCAGAAATCCCACTTCTGTGTGTTTCGGGGAGGCAGGAGAGAGAAGATGAGAGAGAAGATGTGAAGGGATGCAAATAGGAGGAACAGGCTCTTCTCATCATCCAAGCATCTTAAGCAGTGTCTGAGCCTGAACAGATCCAAACGGAAAAGGGGGTGGACCAGTCCCAGCACCAGCGACACCCCAGTTCTGCACCCACCACCACATGTTGTGGCCAGGGTTGCACGCGGGGAGTTGTCATAACCAACAGAAATCAAAAGTGCAACACAGAAAGGATATCTTGACCAAAAGTCTTGCAAAACATTCCTATTTGAAGAGGTTGAGATTAGGGCTGCTGTGAAAGCAACACATTATGCTCCTCAAAATTTCTAGAGAAGCATTTGGGACAATGACAAGGTTTCCAGGTTCACTCATGTGATTATTGTGACTGCAGAATGGTTATTTTGCTCCCCTATTCTTGGATTACTTTTACAAGTCAGATACCTTTTGGTCAATATTTTTCAAAGCCGCTGCTAATTGCTTGCTCCTTCTTCTTTTTCAGAACACTCATTATCTTGTCTAGACTGCTGTTGCCAGGAAAAGTTGAGCCAGATGATCCTTGTGGTACCTTCCAGTCTGGCATTCTATATTATGGTTTTAGTCACCTTAGAGAATAAACTCTTTTGTTTTTTAAAGATGTGCAAAAATGTCACCACTCTATGGGACAGCCTTACGTGTCTTGCAAAAATTCAAACATTTTGGGAAATTTGGATGTAACTGAGATGAAACCTGTGAGTTTCTGCTGCACATAAGGGAAGGATTAGGGCCAAAAAACCCAAAGATCTGGATTCAGAAGAGTGAAAATTATGATGGGGACAGTAAGAACTACTATTAGATCATTTGCTATTAACATGAAAAGAATTTTACATGGTGTCACTGTCTTGGAGGTGTATTCTCTTCAGCTGGTGATTGATCAGTCCCTACAGATGAAGGTGGTGTCAAAATACGAAAAATGCCTTCAGAGCGGTAATTTTCTGGAGACTTGATCCTGATGGACTAGTTCCACCCCTGAGGGTCCTTTGAGATCTCAGCAGAGTTTCTGTGGCACCACTGGCATCCCAGTGCTCAGTTAACTTACTCCTGTGAGTGTTTTGGTGGATTCACAACCAAAAAGATCCAAATTTGATGCTCAGAGTGGCCCCATTTCCTATGGAGTAAAGGAAGGGAGAAAAAGTAAGCAACACCATCTGTGTCATTATTAAAACCAAATATGATAACCGGGATAGAACAGAGAGAAACTTTGCAAGAAAAAAAAAAAAATCTCAATTACAATTTTGGGCTTACACCTCTCAGCCAGCTTGTGGGAAAATAGCATTAACGACAACAATAAACACAGGAGCAAGGAAAATGTGGGATCCCGATGCCTGTGCCCACAGTGAGAATAAAAAATGCAAAGCCTGGGCCACCTCGCCTTTAATTTCCTAACTGCTGTTTTGTAAGGCTGTGTCATGCTTCTCAGTTCAAACACGCTTTGGCTCTTTATTATTCATGGGCCTTTTTCTCAGTCAGTGGTGTTGAATAATAAAACAGCCCAGGATCAAATGGGCCAATTCTCCACGCCTGACACCAACTGCTACTGTTCGCTGGGCTCTGCCAAGCGTTGCCTCTGATAATGAGTGGGATTTGGTTAAACAGTAAATTAATGAATAATGAAATATCCAGGTTGATCAGTTAGAGAGCACGCTTGCTTTGCCCCCGGCCAAATGCTTGGGGCAGAAATTACTCTCAAACGGCACTTGCCTGTGTGCTGGGCTGGATAACTATTTTACAGCCTATTGCTTGACAGGATGTTGGGGAGGGGGCGAGAGGAAGGGGGGAGGTCGG